>JABUQX010097281.1:12500-25000 GCA_015478945.1 Trachelipus rathkii | reverse complement strand
TAACATATTTGAAGAGTAACAAACCGAAATAGTTTTGAAGTACATTCTAAGAGCTTATAAACGATTAGACTACTTTACATTCACATTCAATGTAGATACATTTCGTCGTAATATAATTATATTATTATTAATGTTTAAAGATAATCATTTTTAAAAAGTTTCCAAATGCCACTATAAAGGTCTTTAAAATCTATTCTTTGATTTTCCATTATTTCGCAGTATAATGGTGCGATAGGAAAAGTATAAAATAAATACTGTATATATTTATCATTTTTTTTTATCATAGAAACTAATTACATTCCAGCGAAGATAATATAAACAATTAATTACAAATTAATAATCAATTCATACGTCTCGAAGTTGGATAGACCCTTCAAAAAGGTATGTTTGTATGTGTGTGTGTTACAAATCTACTTATCAGAAAATAATAAACATATAAAATATAAAGATAATTTTACTTTGAGATATACGATACTGTAACACTTAATTTTAATTAGACAGTAGTCAAGCAAAAACTGTGGAAGAAAAGTGTTTTTTAAAAGTCGAGCATTACTTGCATTCGTACTATTACAATTTACAAGGTAAAATTCCAAAATTGTGCAAAAAGTCAATGCATTATAATAGTCTTCCTTTTATAGTTTCTGCAAAAGAAAACATTAATAACTACGGTTGTGATGGTAGGAGGTACAGCAATCTGTGGTTTAAAGTTGTAAACTTATATATAGTATATATTATATATATATATATAATATATAATATAATATTATATATATATATAATATATATATATATATATATATATATATATATATATATATATATAATATATATATATGATATATAATATATATATATATATATATATGATATATATATATAACTATATATATATGTATATAATATAGTATATATACTATATATATATATATATATATATATATATATATATTATATATATTATATATACTAATATATATATACTTATATATAATATAGACTATATGCCCCTTGTATGTTCTTACGACTTCTTTCACGTTTTGATTTTTTTTTTAAATATTGCTAGTATATGATACAACAATGAATTTTAAGTGTGACGGACATGATTCAAAAGTTCAAATATTTTAAATAATTTTTCAAAAAAATCCATTTATAATTAAAAAACAATGAAACATCTGTCGAGGTACACCACTTACAGAAAAACCAATTGAATATTTGAAATCACGCATATAAGCATTATTAACAAAAATGATACAAAACATAAATAAATAAATAAGAATTAGGGGGTGCTCGAGCCGACGGGGAAGAGGGGACGTTGTCTATCCCCGTAGGGGTCCGGCGCACCCTCCCCGGGAGCGGGGGGGAAACTAGTCTCCTACCCCCCCCCCATGTACGTTTCCCCGGAAGCGCCGAGAGACCCCGACTCTTGCCATCTTGCCGGTTTACCCTTGTATTTGAGTTAAAAGAAATTAAAAAAAAATTAAAACTGACGGAAGTCGTAAAACCGTACAGAGTCCTAATATATTTTGAATCAATGTCCCCGTCACGCACTTATTGATTTCAGGATACGTAATACTAGAAAATATATTTAAAAAAACAAGACAAACTGAGCAGAGTTCGTAAAAACATTATAACAGGTCAGTATATAGTATATACGTAATACTATATTGATATAGTATAATATATATATATATATAAATATATTGATATATATAGTATTTATATTATATATATATATATATATATATTATATATATAAGATATTATATATCGTGCTCGCAGATCAATGTGCTTTACTTTTTAACTTTTTTCATATTTTGTTAGATATGAATATAAGCAAAGAATACTTTTGGAGAAATATAAAGAAATGGAAAGTCATTAAAAATTTAATTATTAAAGTAAGCAAAACTCCTCATTTTTGCATTGTGAGAAAGAAAACCGCAGTCATTTTAGTGCTAATGCGTATAAAAGAATTCAAAGGTAGCGGTAAAAACAATAATATTTTGCGAAAAAAATATGGTACCTAGTATTGTTTTTTTTAAATAATAGTTTCTTTTTAATACATAACAAAACATATCATAACCTAACCTATAGCATCGACGATTGCCAGTTAAAACTCAACCAAACCATATTACGACATGCAGTAAATTTCCGACCTAACCTTCATGGATCTACTTTGCCGTCGTAACATCGTTTCTCTTTTTTCTCGGGTAAGATTTTGCACTAACAGAAAGATATCCCAGAAGACCTCGCTATGACATCGGGCACGCTGCCCAAAGTGTACCGATGCGGTACAAGAAAGAGTACGATAATATAAGATTTATTTTTTGTTCTTTAAAATTTGTTGATCTGCTCCACAGCACTCAATTTATGGTTAGTATTTACAGAACTAATATATGAAAATAAAAAAAACTAAAAACAAAAAGAAAAACAAAAAACGTATATTTATCTGCGCCTTTAAACTTATAGACAAAAGTTACTTAACGCCCACACGGAACGGGGAGTCGGTACTCAAAAAAAATTTTCACATTGTAGCATCTATGATACACTAAATAGATGTTCGTAGGGTCGAAATGATTTTTTTTTTTTTTTTTTACCTTTCTGGAAGGGGCGAAATAGTATATATATATAATTATTTTAAAGGTATTACCACGCGGCAATGTAGGGGCGGCTGGAGCCGGACGGGAACACAGCGGGGGGGACGTTTATCCATACCCGTTAGGGAAAGGGCGGAGGAACCCCCGCGACAGCCAAATACCAAAGAGCAAAGAGCGGGGGTTCCGGGACCCTCCCCGGAGGGGGGGGGAATAGCCTACCCCGTAGTTCCCGAAGGCGGAGAGAGACCCGCGACATCCTGCCTATCGTGCGAATACCCTTGGGTATTCTTGAGTTAAAAAAAAACAAAAAAACTATACGTAAAAGCTCTATTTATTTTAGCGAGTAAGGTATAAAAGGTCTTAAATAGGCTTATCTCCTTTACTATAATTATTAACAATTCTTTTTTTTTGTCTTATTTTCCTTCCAGGTTCTTTCCTAACATAAAATTGTAACCAAAAATGTTTCCTTTTTCCTGTAGCTATTGCAGTTTTGAGATTTTTCTTTTTTTTTATACATTTCGACCTAAAAACGTCTATTTATGTATAATAGAGGCTACCTGTGAAATTTTTTTCTTATCAGAGCTCGCTTATTTTCGTGGGCGTTAAGTAACTTTTTACCAATATATATATATAATATATATATATTATACTATATATAAATATATTATATATATATATATATATATATATATAATATGATATATACAATATATATATAGTTACATGATATACTATCAGCCGCTTTCTACGGGGAAGCAGCAGACAGGCGGGCCTCCTTCTAAAAAAATTAAAAAGAAACAAATGTAATAATTATTCACCATTACCTTTTATTACTAGCTTTTTGGAAACTTTAAGGTGTAATATAAGGAATCAATTTAACATTAACATCATTTTTATTTTCTTGCGATCATATTATTTTTCTCATGAATCTTGACTGGAGCCATTTTCGATTGTGCATCCCTACTAGAGAAGCTTAATATAAATGCTTAAAAACATAGGTTGTTCATGGCAAACCTGTTAAAAGAAACTTGTATTCTTGTCTTTGATCTATTTTGAGGAGTTTTCAGCAACAGCCTCCCTCTCGAGCGTCTTAAAATATCCTCCTCAAAATTGGCAACTACTACTTCATAAGTAGAGTTGGCCCTGCAATAAATATGTGAACCAAAATTAAGAAAACTATTTTTTTTAAAAAAAAATAAAATAAAAAAAACTATTAATTATATATAGTAGTATATATATATATATATTAATTAAAATATATATTATAGTATATACTATATTATATACTATATATATATAATATAATATATATAGTATCATTATTATATATATTAGACTATATGATATATATATATGTAGTATTAGTGAGTATTGGTTTAGAGCGAACACTATCATCAATCCATATCTCAAAAACTACCAATAGTTACAGGAAAAAAGGAATACATTGTTGGAATCCTGGCGAAATTTATTTAGGAAACTGTAAAAAAAAAAAAAAAAAAAAAAAAAAAAAAAAAAATGAAAAAAAATCATCTCAACAAATACAATGGCTACAGCGAAAAGAATACATCTCTTTGGAGAATCCTTAGCTATAAAATGTAGTTAGGAAATGTAAAAAAAAAAAAAAAATAAATTAAATAAATGTAAATAAATATTTGGCTATTTTTGTTCTTTTAGCGAGCAAGGGACATAAATATTATATATATATTTTGCAAAGGTATTAGACACATGGCAAGGTAGGGGCTCGAGCCGACGGGGAAACACAGGGGAGGACGTTTTCCATGAGCCCCGTAGGAGGGGCGGGGAGGAACCGCCCGCTGACACCAAATACCAATAGAGCGGGGGTTCGGAGAGACCCTACCACGAGAGGGGGGAATTAGTTCCGACCCCGTAGTTCCCGGAAAGGCCGAGGATCCCGACTACCTGCCACGTGCGGCTAACCGTTGTGGTATTCGTCTCATAGTAAAGAAAAAAAAGCAAAAAAATAATAGAAAGTCTATTTTATTTTAACGAAGTAAACCAAATTAAAGAGTCTTAAATTGAGGCTCTCTAATCATAATGATGTACCTTAATAATATTAGCAATAATATTTTTTATTATTTTTATTTTTTTTACATTGTTCCATACTCTAAAATTTTACCAAGGATTCCACAAAATCGATTTTTTTTCGCTTGGACTATTGTAGTTTTGAGATATATTTTTTTTTTATTTATTTTTTTATTTTTTTTTTTTACACTTTCTCTCGCCGTAAAATTGGACCAGCATTTCCAGCAAGTATTCCTATTTCCTGGTGTCTATCTGTAAGTCTTTTGAGGATAATGATGATATAGTTGTCGCTCTAACCCCACATTATCACCGATATCATGATATAATATATATTATATCATATATAATATATATTATATATTATATATATTATATATAATAGTATATTATATATATATATATATATTTATATATATATAATTATATTATATATATTATAATATATATATATATATATATACTATATATACTATATACGAAGAGAAGAGAGAGAGAGGAAGAAAGAAGAAGAAAGGAGGAGACGAAGGGAGACAGAGAGAGAGAATGAGAGACGAGAGAAGTTATACTAAAACTACCTATAATCAAGCCGGATTCCACACCGGCTTACGGACGCTAAGGAAAAAGTCCGATTGTGGACTTCATTGCGCGGGGCAGCGCTCAGTCAGCACGTAAAGATTTTAAGTGGGATTAGAGGCTGTAATTTTGGATCCCCTGTCAATCAGTCTAGGTTTAACTCTAAAATGCAAGGTAGATAGCCATCCTCCATCATGGATGAACAACTGATGCTTGTCAATAACATTAAGAATGCATACGTAGGTTTTGTGATATGCTGAATTCATGGAAACTACGATGAAGTATAACGGTTTGCAAGTTTTTGATCACGCACATGCAGGATTAACAAGGAGCAGTAGTATTTGACTCTTGCAGACCAAGATGTAATCTGCGGACGGACAGGTATAGAATAGTAGAACTATAAGATGGTTAAAGAGAAAACTTCCTCCGGTTTTAATTTATTGAGGGTTGGTAACTCGTGCGTACGAATTTATGAAATTTTAATTATTTTAATGGAGAATGACAAGCTGTATGTTAAAATTATTTATAAAAGTCTTATTTACTGATCTGAATGACCCTCCAAATTGTCATGTATGAATGATAAAATTACGAAAATCTTTATTTATTAATATACCTCGCGTTGAACAGCAGACAATAAAAGGAAATAACTTTCACTGTTAAAAAATATATATATATATATTATATATTATATTATTTTATATATACATAATAATATACTATAATATACGTTATATAAATATATACTATAATATATAAAAATAATATATATATATACTATATATATATATATATATATATATATACTCTATGATACTTAGTATATATATATATATATATATAGTATATATATATGGTAAAGTTACTTAACGCCCACACGGAACGGGAGCTCGGACTCAAAAAAATTATTCAGCAGGGTAGCCTTCTAATCGATTACCATAATAGACGTTATTTAGGCGTACGAAATGAAAAACACAAAAAAAATAAAAAAAAAAACAGATCAAATCTTAAAAACTACAATAGGCTACAGCGAAAAGGAATACATTTTGGACATCCTGTGAGATAAATATTTTAGTAAGGAAAATGTAATTTAAGAATACCCAAGGTATACCGCCACCGATGGTAGGAGTCGGGGTCGTCTCGGCCCCTTCCGGGAACTACGAGGGGTTAGGACTATACTTCTCCCCTCCGGGAGGGTTCTCCGGAACCCCCGCTCTTGGCTATTTGGGTGCTGCGGGGGTTCCTCCGCCCTCCCCTACGGGGTATGGAAAAACGTCCCCCCCTGTGTTGCCCCCGTTCGGCTCGAGCCCCGTTACTTGCCGTGTAATACTCATTTACAAATAATGACTATATATAATTTTCGCCCCTAGACAGGTTAAAAAAAAAAAAAAAAAAAAAAAAAAAAAAAAAAAAAAAAAAAAGAAAAATTCATTTCGACCCTAAGAACATCTATTATGTATCTAGATTGCTACCTTGTGAAAATTTTTTTTTTGATCCGAGCTCCCGTTTTGTGTGGGCGTTATAAGTAACTTTGTCCTAGTGATAACTATATATATATATAATCTATATACTACTATATATATATATATACTATACTATATATAATATATATTACTATATATATATATATAATATAATTATATATTATACTATATATTGAATGCCTTCCCCATGTTTTCGGTTCACGAGCCGCCACTGATATATATTATAATAGTATATATAATATATATATAAATATATATATACTCTATTATATATATATATATATATATATAATATATTATATATATCTTTATTTATATATTATATAATTATAACATATATATATATATAGCTATATATATAGCACCACATAACAGATCAATCCGAGTTCGGAAATTTGTTATGTTTCTGCACCAAGTGAGTAGTGAAAAGGCAAGGATATTGAGCCCGATAGCAAGCCCTGTTCAGCGCAACGCAGTCGGAATGCTTGTGCCACACGGGCTCGACTTCGCAATCCTAATACGCGGCCTCTTCCAAGCGAGAAGCATTGAGCAAGAGTGATTTGATATGTGAATAAATTGTTCTGTGGGTGAGGTGTTGTCTAGTTCGGTAGTGGTGTGTTGTGTATTCTGAGATTAGTTGAGAATACACTTCTCTGCCGTAAACTGCAATATGGAAGATAATTACAGAAAAATACTACTGACGACAATATTTTGTGGCCGTTCACGTAGATCGAACGAGGAATCCGAACCCAATAACTACTGAGGGAATCCGCCGTGAATAATATTATATTATTATACCTATATTATAGTATATATATATATTACTATATATATATACAATATATATATATATATATATTATTATATATATATTTAATATAGATATATATTATATATAATATATATATATATTATTATGATATAAGTATATCACTCTTCTTCCAATAAAAATGTAGATTTGATTCTTGTTAGTTACAACGACAGTTATTTTTGGAAGTAACTTTATAGAAATATAGGTAAATAATAATATTCATAGGAGTAAAGTACATATATGTATGTCAATTCTTTCCCCTTTATGCCTTATCAACGGCTTTCTTTGTTAAAAAATGAGTTATAAATCCATTTTTTTAACGCTCATATATGTGATTTAATTGAATTTGTAAATGATTTTTAATATAAAAAAACTGTATGATAAAGATGCCACATCTATCATGGAAAAGAGAATCAAAAAAGTTTAAAGTTAGAAACTTTTTTTGACTTTTCCATCAAATTTACCCATTTGGCACTATCCTTTTTGCCAGAGTACAATTTAATTGTTTCTTCTAAATTAAATAGGAAATATCATCCCCCCTATGTATACTTTGGTGTATGAACAACATTTTGTTTTTTTCAGCTACAGAATATTTGATAATGAAATCACATCATAGTTGTTTGATGAGAGAGACGACGAAGAGGAGCAGAGGAGAGAGAGAGACCGAGACCGAGAAAATGAGAGAAGAAGAGAGAGAGACGAGGCTGCAGAGAGACCGAGAGGAGACAGTAATGAGAGATTAAAAATAAAAGTTTAGCACCAATGAGTAAAAAAATAATCTAGAGCAGCTTCACAACAAATAAAAATTTAACTTATATTATCATATTTATCATATATATATTATGAATATATATATATTATATAGTATATACTAATATATATTAATCTTAAATATATATATTATAATATATAATACTATATAATAATATATATAGTATATATTATAAACTTAATTTGTTTATTTAGCGAATATTTCCTATAACTTTTTGCGAGATTAAGTACCATACTAATCCGTCAGAAAACCACATTGCGAGCAGAGCTCGCCTTTAGGCACTTATAGAACTCTCTCTCTAGCGACGGTAGCGCACGTTTGCCTTAATTATTATCTTATTAAATTATTATATTATTATTATTAATTATTATTATTATTATTATTATTATTGGCTCTGCCTTTGTAATATTGCACGGTTCATTATCGTTTTCGTTCCAATTCACCTTTGTTAATAATACATCATTCGACCATAGATTAATATGAGTGGAGATGCACTCTGCCTGCTTGCGAAGATATAGGAAAATGCTTACAAGTAAGAAATCGGGTCGTAGGGGCTGGCTAATTGAAGAACGACAAAAATATTTGCTCATATAAATTTGAGATTGCGAACCAAGGTTAGGACCGACATGACCGGCATAACTATTTGAACTGGAACGAACAGAGACATATGAAATTGCTAAGTTTAGTTACTCCCTGCATTGAAAAGCAAGAACACTTGTATGAGATCTATAAATCCTCATAAGCGCTTGCTTAACTGCTACTCTACCGTTTCTAGCTACTTAAAGAAGCTATGAAGATTTGAAACTCTCTACCATTTTTTATAACCAACATTTAACCAGATACATATGCAGCATTAAACAAACCTTATCTAAATCGATAAGACACATGCGATGATAATAAGCTCCTTGCATAATCACATTTCATGAAACCTACACCTTATTATACGTTTACAGAAACGTTTAGAAAGATCTACAATAAAATAAAAACACTTGATTTATAAATTTCATTTTTTATTAGTTTTTTCCCTAGGCATACGCGACAGTTTTGCCTGTACTGGTAGGTCTCAAAAGATCAGGTAAAATTTCCAACACTGCGTTCGAATTTCTATATTAGGTTCCGAAAAAGCCTACGAGGTAGTTTGCTCGAGTTCGTCTCTACGACGTTTTACCTTGAGTGTTAAGACATATGCTTCGCGGAATATATTACTACGTACACGGTAAAACGCCTGTGCTCGTTAGTTAAGGGCGAACTCTGCTTCAGTGCAACGATAAATAGAGTTTGGAAGTATGTAAATCAAAAGTGGGAAAAATAAAATAAATGACTTATTTTAAAGGTAATGCACACGAAGGAATGAACCTATTGGTTAAGGTTTGACTAGGAGAACCGAACGGCCAAAGCATGAGATGGGTTAAGAAGGCAAGTCCACAGGTTCATCAGAAGGAGTAGACAGCGCAGTTAAAGAGGTTCACGACGGTCTATCTGTTCAATAGCCGCATAGTATTAAGACAACTGACAAATCATGGTAGAAACATTATACGGACTGTTCAGTTGAGAGTGCGCAGAGACTCTCCTCACCCTTTTAAAAGATAGGCGAATGGGACACTCAACTATATAACTACTTAGTGAGCTCCTTACACCAGGATTTAATACTTTAGAGTACTTAAGCAAAATAGGGAGTAACTTAGTGAATTCTGTGAACCTAAGTAGTTTTCAGCGCAAAAACACTACTTGAACATCAGTCCCAAGAACAATAGTAATATTCATTCAATAAGGCAGAGAAAAACATTTGCAGAACTTCGATCAAAATTCTAAGATTACATATATTTAATATCTACCCATAAACATTTTAATTTTTCCTTTTTTAACGTTACAGTATATTTCCCATAAAAATGTCAAAAAATATAAATTAAAAAGTTTATTTTATATTATATCAAAATTTTTATTTCAACTTCATTTTTAATATCCATAATTTTTGGCTCGGAAAATTGACTAACAAATGCTAATAGAACATTCAAGTGATCTGCACGTTTAAATGATACTTAAATTAAGCATAACAGGATACTCTTGCCAAGAGTAAATATATTATTATACGTATAATATAAATTATTATATATATATATATTATATATATTCGCACAATAATTATATAATACACCTATATATAATATGTATACTATATATATATTATATATATATATCATGATCATATATATATATATATCAAGAACGAGAATACTGCAGAACAGAAGAATTCTACAGCTAACCTACCCGGAATATCACAGTAGTAAACTACTAATCTACTTCACGGGTGGTAGAAGTTAGTTTTACCAATGCAGTCTAAATCTGCTATACATTCATGCCTTGCAAGAATTAATACCTATTTTAATGATATAAGTAAGTACATAGGAATTTTCCTAACACTTAGGGTTAGAAAGAACGGAATACCTCTTTAGAAGGGGATGATTACTCATCAAAAAAGACATGATTTCTAAATACGTACTCTTCCGAACTCTCTACACATCGTCAACCCTGCCAGTATTACGTGTTAGCTAACTCCAATAGAAGGAGCCTCCCCGTAAGAGTTACCCACACCAGTGCGTTTTTTTTCCCAAGAAGCTTATCCAATACCCTACTACCAGTTATGCCTTCAACCTCCCAGTCTGAGGAACGCATTCAAGTATGGACGACAACCCTATAATCATATGGTCAGCAGGATGCTAAAAAATCGATTTTTTTAAACTTTCTGTATTTTTTCAGTAGTTCATTATGAATGATGCTAATATTAAATCAATAGTCAATAAATTGGTTTAAAAAATCGAAATATTAAAAAAAATTAAATATTTAATCTGATCTAGTCAGAATCCTATAACGCGAGTTTTCTTAGAGTTAAGTACAGGACGTTTTGCCTCTCCCTTTATTTATTCTTCTCTCTCCTCTCTCTTTCTCTCATCTCTCTCCTCATATTATATATAATATAATATTATATAGCCCATATATTACATCGATAGTACTCAGCTCCAACCGCCGGTCACTCTCCAACCCGCATACCTTAGCGCATAATCGTATCCAGCCTCAGAGTTACAATCTACAGACCAACCCTCATATTATATACTATGACCATATTATAATACTACTCACGTCACGCCCATAAACTACCGACTGTCACGCATCGTCTCTCTCTACATCCCTCGTTCACTCCCTTACCTAATTAGTAACATATATACTCTCACTCGCCATCCGTATCACTTACTCCTAACACTCCACGACCTTCTCAACTCACCCTAATCCTCACTACTCAATTACCTAATGCGATCCTAGTATTGACTTATATAATATATACCAGTACGAGGTATAGTTAGTCACACTTACTTAAAATAGTATTTTTATTAACATGGTATTTTACAAATTAATGCGTTTTTGTTGCACGATGACGACGCACAGTCAATGGAGCAATACTTATTCTTCGGCGAGCTACGCCTTTTACGCACTCTCGTAGCCTGTTATAGAAAGGTGATCTTCGCATGGGTTCCCTCACGGGTACTTTAGAATGACACGTCTGTAAGGGTCGATTGCCAATGATGTACTTCTATTTTTCAGGAGCGTTGTTCTATCGACTAGGAGTGGTCGCATGTATCGTTCAGGTTTGTGGTTAACAGAATGATGTGGAAAGCTGTTGACAGTCAGGGCGTTGCTACGAAACGCCTATAAAACTAGAATCGTCGCCTTTATTTGAGTTTTGTAAAATTTTTCTAACGCGTTTATTGGTCCTAATTCAGACACGTGACTAAGTACAAAATAATGCCTCTGCTGCATGTAAAAAAGATTTTTCCACAGTTTTTTCAATGAAAGCGTGATGAAGCTAAGACGAAAAGTCACACGCGACAATATGCTATTAGGTATCCTGTGTTGCCTCACATTTTAATGTTCAAACCAAATTTAAATATTATTTTTGCCATGAAAGTGTGCACAATTTTTTGTATTCAATAGTGTAGCCTTCGATGTTTTGAAGTTGCCAACCAAAGTTCCACGATATATAATTACCATTTTCATTTGACTGGCAGTTAGCCATTGAGTAGATGCGACCCTCGGAGATTACCTCAGTCCAAAAGTTTAGCTTAATGAAATATGTTCATATTATTTGAAGCGATAATAAAGCAACCATTAGTTTTAAATAAAACATAATTAAATAAATGATAAATTAAGACACTAAAAATAAACGATATGAA
>JABUQX010097281.1:0-10000 GCA_015478945.1 Trachelipus rathkii | reverse complement strand
CACCCCACCACTATTCCCTGAGGATGTCGGAAGAATTTTTGAGCGCACACTTGTTTACACATGAATTTAATAATAATAATTAATAATAATAATAATAATATACAATCAATAATATCAATATAAAAAATCAATAATAAAATAATATAATCACTTTCATTACGAAACATCTTAAAAATTTCCTTAGCATATAGACATTAAATTTTTGCAATCACATTTGAAGGCTGCAGTTTGCTGGTTTAGAATCGACTCATAATACTTAATGGGAAATTTTGTGCTTGATGCTGGAGTCACTAAATATTGTAATGATTAGAGTCCCCTCTGAATCGCTCTCCTCAACTCAACAAACGCACACGCCATATTTTTCTTCAAGATTCAACAATTATTTCTTATTACAACGCACATCTATCTCCATCACATAGACCCTTGCAGAGAAAGCATGTTCCACCACATAGTTCATGCGACGTTGAAAATTGGCCAAAAAGGAAATACTAATGGCTTTTTCTAGCTAGGCTTTTATACCTTCCTTTTTATGCTAACAGCTCATCCGAAAAGCGCAGACCACTGATAAAGTTCAGTGGTCTCAAGTTTAATTTCCAGTAGCAATCAGCGACAGAGATCAATTGAATTCGTCTCTTTCAAGAGATGATGAAATCTAGTTCTTACAGCAATATTTGCCATGAAAATGGGGAACAATCATTCAGATCTCTTTAACGGAAAGAGGAGGATATAAGTACTTATCTACTGCATCTTGCAATTGTTGATTAAAATGATACAAGAAATGAGGTCTTTTAGCTTTTCTTCGCCATTACGTTCCGAAAATTTGGTAAAAGAGATGGAAAAATTTAAAAAATCACTTTTCAATTGCATTTTGAAAAAACTATGCTTCTTGTCGTCTTGCAATGAAGGTATTTGCATTTTAATTTAGCTATAAATATCTGACAGATATGAGGCAGCTGTAAACACCAATCATCCATTTTGCAGCAACCTAGAAATGCATGCATGTTTTCTCTTTGCTCGAAAAAAGATCTTTTATGTTCTCTTAGATTGTTAAACGATTGATTTGAGAAGCAATTATATTTTTGTTGTAATAAAATAGTATATGGTGCATTCCATTTCCAGAGCAAGCAATTTTTTCAGAAGTCCTCACCTCAAATGTCACGATTCTAATGTAATTTATGCATCTTCCACAACCGCGGATTTTATAACTTCAGGCGAACTGCTCACCACAATTTTTCCCTACTAGTGGCTCTCTGCTGCAGAAAGCAGTGAGTTATTATCAATGATCCATTTTCCTGTCAATGCTCGCTGCAGTAACCCTTTATAAACTTTCCTGTTCATCTTGATGGTGGGCAGCCATTAGTACGTATTCCAACAACAGTCGTTCCAGATGACCATTGTTTATCTGAGATAGGAAGAGACGGAAACGAAAATATTGGGGCGCCGGTACTAGTTGTTTTCCAACTCTTTGGGCAAAAAAAAACTGCTCTACGAAGTATATTAAACCGTCAATAAAGCTTCAGAGATTTAATGTATTTGGTGGCCTCTAGAATTGATTGAACCCTTAATCTCTGTATTTGTTAAATCAAATTTAATGGTGAGTTTTTTATTTTATCTAATGACTTGTTCATTTATATTTAATGACAATTCAGATGTTCTACGGCTGCTAGTATTTTTGGAGAGGAAACTATTTGAAATTTCATTCTTCCTCATCCTTCCCAAGTATGTGTTTCAAGCGAAAATTTTGCAAGCCAGGGATATATGTATCCGTCTCCAGTTAGTATGAGGTTTCAAATTCTTGGCGAGTAGTTTTGGCAACTTTAGATGAAGCTTCGAGACGCTGTCACTTGTGGTAAAGATTCTTCAACATCGTATTTACCCAATTTTTTCTTGAATTTTCTAATAGCCTTGTAAAAATATGATGCCGCCGGTTCTGGGATACATCCTGGTGCTTCGTAGGCCAGATTGTCCCTTAAGTTCTGCTGGGGGACTATGGCTTCCATTGCTTAGCGTTTCTAGCCACACACTAAGCAACATGGCGGAACGTGGATTATCCTGCCATCGTTGTTCCATGAAAATCCGTAAAACAAATAACTCTCTCTAAAGATGTTCTTTTCTTTAAAAGTAAATTTTTTTGATGAACAAGATCCCGGAATGATAATGTTCAAATTACTCTCACATTTTAAAGTAGGTGGCACATACGTTCGC
The DNA here is from genome assembly GCA_015478945.1 of Trachelipus rathkii. Taxonomy (NCBI): domain Eukaryota; kingdom Metazoa; phylum Arthropoda; class Malacostraca; order Isopoda; family Trachelipodidae; genus Trachelipus; species Trachelipus rathkii. Next base: position 7,795 of record JABUQX010097281.1, on the reverse strand, counting down.
TTGCCTACGAGTTTAGTTTATTATTACAAACTTATCGCATTTCAGAATTGATCAGCTTATGTAACACCTTCAGCAACCCTAGTATACATTAATTAATTCTATTACTTATTCGACTCAACTCTACTGATTCTACACAAAGCACAAAGCATTCTGTGAGGGGCAATATAATATGATATATATATATATATATATATATATATATATATATATATATATATATAATATATTATATATATATATAATAATATATAATTAATATATAATTTATATAATAAAATATAGGGCTAGGCCAGACATTATTACCTTGCCAATCTTTTTAGGATTTTGGAGAAATAGTATCTCCTTAGAACCTCAAAAAAAGTAGAGGAAATCTTCTCGGCACTCAAAAACTATATTTTTAGAACTTTAGGAACTACTACCACAATTATTCTGTAAACTTTCAGGAGAGAGGGAGATTGAAGCCGTTTTTTAAACAAGTAAAATATAGATAATAATTGATAACGTTATCAATTAAATAGGTTACGCACCACAACATAGGCTTCATACCGCACCACAACAGTGAAGTTTTGGGGGTGGAACATAATAAAATTTTAGATTATAATATCACAGGCGAATATAGAACATCATAAAAAATAGTACATAGGAGATAGCATCACAAAAATATAAGTGCCGCGGCACATACCAGGAGTTAGGATAGAATTATACTCTCTCTAATAATGAGCTTATCATGCAAATACAAAAATAAGTATTATTATAGCAGTATGATGGCTGGCTAACTAGGTTAATATTCTGAATATAACTTTCTATATTCTTACAGACAGTTTCATATAAGTAGGGTAAACACATAAATCATAAGATAAACAACATCGATAGAATATATATTAAAACATACGCATATACTCTTTAAATAGAATCAATAATATATTAAAAATCAGAAAAGAATAAAAGGAGGGAATTTTTTTTATAGAGCAATCGGATTTTAGGGACAATAAATCAACTACATAAATTCAATAGAAAGAAAGGGAAAGAATGTTAACCTTGAAAAATAAAATAATATAATTTTTGTCCGACATCATCTAATATGCTCTAATCTTTCTTACAGAACTGAAAGATCTGATATTATATTAAAATTCAGAGCTTAATAGGAAGTTAGTATCTATTTGTATTACGAAATGACTAGGACTTATAATGAATACAACGATACTATCCCCAAACCAAACATTTTCTTGGGCCGGATGTCAGATAGACCCTTCAAGGTTCTCAGTTTCAAGAAATCTCTCTGTTAGAATTTTGGTCAAGTGAAGAAGTCAATATTTGCCAGTAATGGAAAATGGAGCATGCAGAAAGCGATTGAAAAACTAACAAGACAATCTACCTGTAAAAGACATTCAACCTAAATATTTTCTAGAAAAACAAAAAGGTATGAATTCATACCGATCATTAGTAATGGAATAATGAAAATCTGACACCGGAAATCAAAGTTATTCAGTTAAGAGGTCTGATCAATTGGGCTTACTAAAATTTTCAAGATGCCCGCTTTCACAATTACAGGGGCTTTGCCATCCTATTCAACGTGAATGTTGAGAGCTTATTTTCTGGCTTTAAAAATAATGAAAATCCGGCGGATCTGGCACATCGTTAAGGAGGATTGTCCTCTAGATGCCGAGGACAGTTAAAGGGGGATTCTTATCTGATGGATTTTTTTTAAGACGAATTGTTTTAATAAATTTAGCATTAACATGTGGTGGGGCTTGCTCAAAGAGAAATATTTTAAATAGTTAGAAGAAAGTGAATAATATAATATATATATATAATAATATATATATCTAATATATATACTATATATATCGTATATAATAGTATATATCCATCACAACACACCACCACATTATACTATATATAATAACACACTATAACTCATATATTATATATATTATTCACTAGTATATATATAACACATCACACACAATTTATTTGAAAATAACCAAAATTATGTTATTTATGTTCAGACGCATATACAGTTCACAGGAATTATTTTAAAGCTTTAGGACAGCATTATAGTCATCACTAATTCTCTTTTAGGAGAAAAAAATATAACATCTATATACGAACACACATTCACTGTAGCATGCAGTTCATACGTTCAACAAGAGGCATTATACTTAAAATTTAGGAAGCAAAAAACTTTCATTCTTTTTTATATTATCTTAAAATTCTTATTTCTATAAAATATTTTAATATAAGATCTTTAAAACTTCATTTCGTAACGAATCATTACAATACATTTAATTTCATCATCACAATAACAAAATTTTGTTATCAGAATTTGATTTCATGACGGTAAATGGAGAAGGAATTATAACTAGGGGTCGGAGCCGGAGGCCGGAGGCCTGAGCGCGCAGTCAGAGCCGTGAGTCGGAGCCGCGTATATTTTAAAATATGCTGGAGCATGAGCCGGTATTTTAAAATGCTTGGTCCGGAGCCGGAGTTCGGTACGCAGGAAAAAAATTTTTGGCCGGCTCCGAGGCTGATATTAAGTAGGGCCGCATATATACGTTTTTGGCTGGCTTACTTTTTAATTTAAATATAAACAGAACATTTATTGTAGCCTGTACTCTTATCTTGACCTTTATGTGCAGTCTGCAATTGTTTTTTTTTTAGAACTTTTCAAAAGCACTTTTAAAATTCTACTTTTTGAAGAACGAATATAAAAATTACTCGTACTGCCATGTTTTTCACAACATAATGGCCCGAAAGAAAGTATGCCTTTTTTAAATTTTCCTAATATTAAGTAGGTTATATCGTTTAGCTGCTTTTTATTTAATACTAAACAACGCATTATTGTAGGCTGTATAATAAAAGTTCTTCCCTTTTTTCATTTGTTAACTTATAAGCTGGGTTTCTTTAATATAGTTTGGCTGTTTTATTTTCATTTAGTAAGAACAATCATTATTGTAATGGCTGTCAGCTCTTATCTGACGTTTATGTGCATCTATAATTATTATTTTTTAAGAAATACTTTCAAAAGTATCCTTATAAAATTCTTTTTTAAAAACGAATTAAAAAAATATCTCGTGGCTGCCATGTTTATCAAACCCATAAATTAAATATCCCGTTAAAGTTCGCCTTTTTTAATTTGCTAATATTTGGTATTTTTATATCGTTCAAGCCTGCTTTTTATTGTAGATATAAACAAACCATTATATGTAGCTTCACTCATATCTTGACGTCTATGTGCCCTCTATAATCATTCTTAAATTTTTAAAAATTATTTATAAATTCAATTTTTAAACAATTAAAAATAAGTAACTCGTCAGGCTACAATGTTTATTAACACCAATATTAAGCCTGTAGCAAAAGTATTCTTAGGCTTTTATAAAACTTGCTAATCATTAGGTAGGCTTTATAGCTGTATTGCTCTCTAATTTTATTTAGCATGTTAAACAAACCTGTTATTGTACGGCTCGTCAGTCTTATCTTTGAAACCTTTAAATCTGGCCCCTCCGCCCTTTAATAAATTTTTTTTTTTATAAAATTTCCGAAATTAATAAAACCTTATATTCTATTTTTAAACGGAATTAAAATATACTTATGGGCGACCATGTTTATCAACACCATAACTAAGCTTCTTAGAAAGTATCCTTTTTTATAATTTGCTACATTATTAGGTAAGCTTTATATCGTTTAGGGTGATTATTTTCATTTACATATAAACAAACCCATTATTACAGCTGTCACTTTTATCTTGACGTTTATGTGCCCTCTATAATTATTTTCTAAAATTTTCAAAATTATTTATAAATTCAATTTTTAAAGTAATTAAAAAAAACTCGTAGGCTACCATGTTTATCAACACCTAATTAAGTCTGTTAGAATGTCTTTTTTTTATTTGCTAATATGAGGTAGGCTTTATATTGTTTAGGCTGCTTATTTTTTTTGAGATATAAACAAACCAATGATTGTAGCTGTCACTCTTGACTTGACGTTTATATACCCTCTATAATTATTTTTTTTTTATAAATTTTCAAAATTTTTTATAAATTCATTTTTTAAAATTAAAAAATACTCCTAGGCTACCATATTTATCGACACCATAATTAAGCCCGTTAGAAAGTATCTTTTTTTTATTATTTGCTTATAGTATTAGGTAGGCTTTATATCGTTAAGGCTGCTTATTTTTATTTAGATGTAAATGAACCCATTATTGAAGACGTCACTCTTATCTTTTTTGACGTTTATGTGCCCTTATAATAACTTTTAATTTTCAGTTATTTATAAATTCTTTTTTAAACGAATTAAAAAATACTCCTAGGCTACCACGTCTATCAACACCATAATTAAACTTGTTAGAAAGTATCTTGTTTTTTTTTTTTAATTTGCTAATATTAGGTAGGATTTATATTATTTTGACAGATTATTTTTATTTAGATATAAATAAACATTATTGTAGCTGTCACTCTTATATTAATGTTTATGTGCCATGGCGTCCGCAATTATTTTTTTTAAACTTTCAAAATTACTTATAAATTCTATTTTTAAACGAATTAAAAATACTCGTAGGCTACCATGTTTGCTAAGGCTAATTGAACCATTTTCGACAGTTATTTCGTCTCTCATGTTGACAGCATAACAGGGTTCACACTTTCTGGAAAGTCAGGGAAGGTCAGGGAAAGTCAAGGAAAAAAATTGGTCAGGGAAAGTCAGGGAAACGTTTTAAAATATGCTGAAAGTCAGGGAAATTCCAAAAAAGTCAGGGAAATTTTAAAATTTCCAAACATATGAAGAATGATCCATGGACCAAGTTACATATTTTTGATATATTTTTTTTCCTTACTGTATTAATTGTGGAATGAGAGATGTTATTTGATAAGTGAATGAAAGATCGGGGCGAGGAATTGACAGTCGCATGAAGCTACCTTCTATCTGTTTCTTTCTAAATTTTTAGTTCACTAATTACCTACTATTTTCCTATTCTGTTCGTAGAAGTTGTTCCAAGTTCATCCTTCCGATTGAAAGGTGATTGTATATGGATGTGTTTTAGACTGTATGACTTATGCCTTAATCTGTTTATACTTTTTTTTTTTAGGAAATTATTCTTTTTGAGGTTTTTTTTTTTTTTTTTTTTTTTTTTTTTGAGGTTTGACGAGGTGATTTTGATTTTTTTGCAGTTGAAGGTATTTATTTTATGTATAAATGACTTCAGCAAAAAAAGCTTAATCTTTAACGACCGTGGTTGGACGTCAACTGAACTTTGGTTCATTTCTGTTCACAGATTTAAAATGTCTACTTATTAAAATATATGGAAAGATTTCTTAAGTCCAGTAAAATGCCTCTAACACTACCAACAATAAGCTTTTTCGCATTTAGATTCTCATGAAAAACTTGAATGCAGACTGTCAAATCAAAATGACCAGAAGAGAACTCACTGGACTGTAATCTCTGAAGTACAAGCCTGTGCAATGGCTCTCATCATTGGATCCTAGTATTAGTTTTTTCAAATGTCAGCCAAACAAGGAAAGCAAAGCACTTGATTTATTGCTAGCAGATTGTAGCACCAATAACACGAATCACAGAGTTGCTGTTGCTGAGAAAGAAAGCCACTACTTCACTTTGCAGTGAAGCTCATCTACCCCTTAAATTAAAATTCAAAATATTTTTGGATGGTAATTGTCCTTCTAAGAGACTTGATGAGTTTTTTTTTTTCTTCTATACTGGGCACCTGAGAATTCTAATGTTATGCGGAATTTGGCATTATTAAATTCTCGGACTCGATATTTTTCTGCATGGATAATGCGCACGTGGAGGAGGGTTTTCTATAATATTAAGCAATTTTAGTGGAGAAGCTGAAAGAACATAGTCTGATTTCTCAAGAACAGTGCATCAATGCTATAAAGATTCATGAAAAGTATTCTATAAAAGTTCGCTTCACTCAAAAAATGTTGACAAATGTTAAGAGCTGCCAAGCAGATGTGAAGAAATCTAAAAGAGTTAAAACAAGAAGAAATAGAAGATAAGAATACAAAAGATTGAAAAGCAGAATATTATCCATAAGATCATATAACTTAAGAGCGAGAAAGATTTAAAGACTCGAAGGTCTTTAGCAGAAGAAGAATCGCTATAAAACTCAAAATTCAAATCTTGAGAAGAAGAGTTAATGCTAAATCTCCCATTTAGAAGCTTTTGTGATTACAGTGGATCGCTATTCACCTAGGGCTATTAATGTAAGGCTTTAATATTATTTGCTTTTGCTTATAAATAAACTGTTTCTTTTGGAAAAAATAATAAAGGAGTGTGCTTTGGACGGCTATGGGGTAAGGTATAAAACTGAATTACTAAAAAAAAATATTTTGTTTTAAATTCAAGATGAAGATGAAAAATTTCTAAAGTAAATTTTCGATAATTTAATGTATGAATATTCTTAGTTTGCAATAATATTAAAAAGATATTTTTAATACACCAAATAACGAACACGCTCTGGTCAGCGGAAAATTTGCGATTTTGGCAGGTGTTGGAAAAGTCAGTGTGAACTCAAATTCAATAGTTTTAGTGTGAACGCCTGATATTCTATTGATATTTCCAAACAAAAATCTTGATAAAATTTTGCATTACTTATTAATAACTTGCCTGATTGCTCCCTAATTGGCCCCCTACTCGATATGACCCCATATATAGATGTTTTTATTATTGGCACGAGTGTTTTAAAGATTTACTGTGAATCTTATATTTCCTTTTTCACAGATTTTTAAATATTTACAAATAGAGAATGGTACTCGAAATTTTTTATGCATCGTAATAAAGTATCTTGGCAGCTACTGTGGTTTCGTATAATTACAGTGTGTAACAGAGATTTTGTTGTGATGTATATATTAAGTTTTGCCATGGAACTATTGAAAATATTATTCTGAATCAATATTCTTGAAAAATGCTTAAAAAAAATATATACATTCATTCATTTTTATTTATTTAAAGTTTAAATATAGCAAACTACGTTTAAATTGTATTCAAGATTCTCAATCAGAACTACATTGATTAGTATCTAATTTTCTTTTTAAAATATATTGATGGAATATATATTAATAGATTTAATCAATGTAATCATTACAAAATTTAAAGTTGACCAGCTTATTTAATGTGTTATACATTCTCCCATACTGAACAAGGCCACTAGCATGGAGGGTAAAATTTTGTGCAGTCTGAAGTAAAATTAAAGTGAAAAAGCTGTTATATAAATTTATTTTTTTGTAAGGAAAATTTGAAAGTATTGAAATGATAATGACTGTAAGACGCTGCTCAGCTGGCTAAATGTCCACTCTGGTTTCAAAAGTAAACTTTTTCACTAGAGAAGATCACTTCCTCCCAAGCGCTCTCAGTTGTAAATTAATTATCTTGTTAGGCCACTGAACCTCTATCCCAATTATGAATTTGGGGGCTTCATTACCTACCGCAGTAGACTCTTGTGCAGAGGAAAAGTTGTTTATGTATTGTATTTTATGAAATTATAATGTATTTTTTATGTTATTATTGTATTATGAGGTATAGATTAAGTACAGTGTCAGATTGGAATCTTTGGGGCGTGTTAGGGTGGCTTGAGAAGATTGATTAGTATGAGCGAATGACGTATTGTGACGAATTGTGTGGTGTGAAGAAAAGGGGTAAATGAGAGAGTAATGAAAGTACATTGATATGTTTGGTCATGTGGAAGATGATTTGGTCATGTGGTTGGTTAAGCGGATGTTATGTGGTGAGTGTGTTGGGATCAAGACTGACTCGGGAGACTGAATGAAAAAAGTGGATG
>JABUQX010097280.1:25000-27576 GCA_015478945.1 Trachelipus rathkii | reverse complement strand
CATTCTCATGGATGTAGAATGAATATAAAGTTGCACTACTTAACATTCTCACCTAAGGAAATTTCCGGATAACCTAGGCGATGTTAGTGGTGAGCAGGGTGAACACTTCCATCAAGATCTAAAGTTCATGGAAGGACGTTACCCACCCGGACAAGTGGGATATCCAATATGAGGCCGACTAATTGTTGGAGCTTGATGAGGGATATTCCAGACGCTTTGCACAGTAGATCGTCTACGAGAGAAAGTTACTACCATCGTAGGTATGTTTACATTTCTAAACCAATTCCTTCTATTACTTCATTGTTGTCCCATATTAATCCCTTTTATTCATAGTTGTATTATATGTTTAACATTTATCTATCAAAGACATGTATCATATCATTGCGATTTGTTTCTCTCCCTTCATATATCCAATATATATATATATATATATATATATATATATATATATATATATATATATATTATGTTATATATTTTTTAAAAATATATATATAGTATATATTATATATATATATAATATATATATATATATATATATATATATATATTATATATATATAATATATATATATTATATATAATCCCCAATAATTGTGATAGACCCTCTTGAAAAAGGTAAAAATCATAAAATTTTACAAATCTGTGTTACACACAATATCTCACAAATGCGATGTGATATGCAAAACCGATTACATTTTTGGAATCAGCACATCAATAATCAATTGCGAAACCCCGTCCAAGAAATTTCATGTTTACCAGTGTTATATACAAAGTAATAAAACAAAAAGTAAATAACTATTTCTAACCTATAGCAAACCATTCACATATTAAAAATAATTAAATGAAAATTGAAAAGTTTCGTAGTTAAAGATATTAAACTAAACTTCATTGAATAAGCTCTAAGGTTAAAATGACAGAATATTAGCAGTTCTCCATTTTCAAGGGATAACCTATTTCTTGTGCTTCATATATATTTCCTCCTGTTCTAAATATTCTTCACTTTCGACTGATGACGGTGGAGCTTGAAAGGTTATTTTATTGTTAGTTTTTTTTCAAATTCATTAAAGTATTTCCAGTGTTTTTCCACCAATTGAAGGGAATATCATTGTCTTCACTGGTCAAAGTAGGCAAACTTATATATTTGTTTATTTCTTGATGTAATTCCGTATGTAGCCTTTTACTTTTATGTACAATAATCACATCGTCAGAAGAATGGGACTTTCTTTTTTCACTCTCACTTTCTTTTCTGTATGACGATTTTGATGCCACAATTTCTTTAAAACAATCCATTAAAGAAGTGAAAATGGAACCTTCAGCTTCACTTTCCCCACTACGTAAATCATCGTCAGCAGAAGAGTCAAGAGCTAAATTTTCATGCATTTCTTTCCATGCCTCAACGACCATATTTTTTACTGATTCATCTGATTCATGTTGAAAAATTAGCTTGAATCGCAGATCTAAGAAAGTAGCTACACACAAAAAGATTTATCACATAGAAACTTAGATAGTCTTTTTCTACTGATTTCTTAAGCTCTTCAACGAGTGTAATTATTCCACTGAAGCTTTTGCTTTTAATTGCTTATTTAAAAATAGAATTATTGCTAAAATGGAAGGGATCACTTGGGCGACTGTTACTTCACGTTTAATGCTTGTTTTAGTGATGTTGTCAAATGGCTCAAGTAAATGGAATAATTTTGCCACTGAAAATCAGTCAACATTTGCATTCAGCAGCGTCATGGCATAGGGGACTTTTTGTTCAAAACAATCCTTTTAAGCAATATCATTAATTCTGTTTCCAGCATGTAGAAACGTCTTGAATTAATTTATGCTGTTTTACATTCGCTGCATTTGTAAAGTTTTAAGCTTTGCAGCTGCCGTGCTGAATGGTGAAAGTGAGAGGATTGCTTCTGTAAGTAAATAAATAATCTTTAACAGGACTTCTGACATAATTATTGAATCGTGAATACCAGCTACCAATGTTTGGTCCATTTATACGTATCACTAAATGAATTCCTATTTTTTAGACTAAATGAAAAAGTGGTCAAAGGCCCTTTTAGAATCTGAACAAATGACGAAGATTTCGCACATATTTGGCTACAAAATTTGGGCCTAATATTTTTAATTTTTTTGGAAAATAAGTTTCTAAAATTTCATTTTTAAATTGAGAAATAACTTTTCCTTATGTTGACGTAATTTATTGTTATAAAGCTCAATTTCGGCCCGAATAGTTCGGCAAAAAGCCGAATACCGAATATTCGGCATTTTGGCCGAATAGGCCGAATACCGAATATTATTTAAATATATTGAATATATTATATTAGATATATTATATTGGATATATTATATTATATTATATATATATAATATATATTATATAATATATATATATATATATATATACTATAATATATATATATAATATATATATATATATATTATATATAAATATATAATATATATATATATATATATATATAATATTATATATATATATATAGTATATATATATATATATATCTATATATATACAGTATATATATATATATATATATATATATTATATATATATATAT
>JABUQX010097279.1:0-29378 GCA_015478945.1 Trachelipus rathkii | reverse complement strand
CGGTGGTCACCCAGGGCCGTCGTAGCTCCCGAGGGGCGGTGTCTAAGGCCGCTGCCGCTGCTGCTTTCCGCCATGGGTAAGTGCGAAGCTGATGATGATAAGGAGGGGAGTTACGTGCCGCGCGAACAGCCTCCCTCGTGGGGTTGCCGCGCGTATCGTAGCTTACCTTCCGTCCGCTCTCAGTCTTTGCCTACTGCCTTTTCGGTGTGGGAGTAGTAGTGCGCGCGGTACATTCTCGCTTTTCGGGGTCGAAGTTGCGGCGGTTTCCTAGGTCCCCGTCCTGCCTCGTTCGTCGTGCCTCAGCGAGGGGCGTCCGTCGTAATATCTTCTTAGGGGGATCGGCGGCGTCTAGCCGCACGAGACAAGAGCAATAACAGGTCCGTGTGATGCCCTTAGATGTCCTGGGCAGCACGCGCGCTACAATGTAGGGAATCAACGTGCTTTCCCCCTCCCGAAAGAGCGGAGCGGTAACCCGGGTTTGAAACCCCTTATCAGATTGGGATTTGGGATTCGTACAGTGTTTTCCCATGACGCAGGATTCCCAGTTAAGCGCAGAGTCTCAGGCTTGCGCCGATTACGTCCCCTGCCCTTGGTACACACCGCCCGTCGCTTAATACCGAATTGAATGATTCAGTGAGGGCAGCCGGACTGGCGCTCCGCGTAGCCGTCGTTTCGTTACACAAACTCCCGCTTCGCGCCGGGGCGCATCGGCCGGCACGCCCTGGGCTGACGGAAGAATGTCCGAACCTGCATATATATTAGGAGGAAGTAAAAAAGTCGTAACAAGGTTCCCGTAGGTTGAACCTGCGGACAGGCATCATTAGCGCCTCTTTCATTAGTGTGAGGGGGTTCGTCTTCGGCAAAGCGTTAGCAGCATCGAGTGTCCAAAAACCTGTACGCATCAGCTCCTAGTAGAAAATCAGCTAACAGTCGGTTTTCCCCTCTACAACACGAACTGGTGGTTTGGAAATAGCAGTTTAGGCTTGCGTACTTGCTGCTGACTTAATGCGGGCAGCTACTGTTATCACGCTCGCTCAACTCTGCTGCAGCGGACATCCCAGTAGGCGATGTTAAAGGCTTTTGCCATTCGCGGATTAAGGAAAGTGCAAGCAGGTGATGGTGCTGTTTTGGACGGCACTTCCCCTCTCACCAAAATAACTATTTGGTTGGTTTGAAAAAGAGTGTCGATCGACCAGCCCACACCTACTCACCAGCCACCTTACTCCCTACGAAGCATTATCCTTTATTCCTCTCTGTCAGTTACCTATTGTCCGAGCGGCGGCAGACAAAAAAGTCGAAACACTCCCTCTACCGAACCCCCAATAACTCTGGTGGTTTGGAAGTAGAGTTGAGACTTGGCGTTTGATAGGCTGCCCTGTCCGTAGCTGGTAATGTGCAGAAAATCAAACCAAGTCGCCTGATGCATACTTGCGAAAGCAGTAGCGCTGACGTAGCGACGCTCTCTACCTTACCGAACTCAATACAATGTTGTTTGGAATGTAGTCAGTTGAGTATGGCTGTAGTACTGTTTGATGCTGCTGCTGCTGCTGCATTCAGCCGCTTTAGTTAGGGCACATTTGTTGTTGATGTTCGTTGACCAAGGCGGTGCCCCGTCGCTCTCTGCCCCTCTAGCGAACCTCCAGTTAACTCTGGCTGTTTGGAAATAGGCAGTTTCGGCCGGCTTCCGCCATACGTCGCAGCACAGTGCCGCTACTTGTGCTGTTTTGGCTCAGAGTTAGTATAAGGTTTTGCCAATCTCGCGCCTTTGTTCCTCGGCAGCGGCAGAGCAGGCAGACTGGAACAGTTGGAGTGCGCGACGACAGCAGCAGCGCCAGCCGGTGGTAATGGCTGGCTGGATTGCTACTTTTCGCTCCCTCCTTCCTTGTTTCTCTGTTCTGTTTCCTGTTCGTATTCGGGTGGCAGGACGGCAGCAGGCTGGCAGCAGGCAGACTGGAAACACAGTTGGAGTGGTGGCGCCGCCAGCCGCAGCGCTGCGTCACCTGCGGGCTGGATTGCTACGTTACGCTCCCTCCTTCTTAGTTTCTGCTGTTACTGTTTCTGTTTCATGTTTATGTCTGTCGGTCCTCTCACGAGTCTCGGTCATTAGTAGGTGCGCAAAAGTTATCCGAACGTTGCTTCGCCTTGATTTCTCGGAGCGGCAGGCAGGCAGACAAAAACAACGGTTGGAGTGGTGGCGGCGACAGCAGCAGCGCAACGGTGGTAATGACTGGCTGGATTGTACGTTTCGCTCCCGTCCTTCTTTGTTGTCTCTGTTTCTGTCTATCTGGGTTACTTTCCGGTGGCAGGCAGGCAGTCCAGCCCGCCGGGCACAGCCGATCTCCAGCCCGAGCCACGGCGGCGACAGCAGCAGCGCGGCGGACGAATGGCTGTTGGATTGCCCACGTTTCGCTCCCTCCTTCGTTGTTTCTCTGTCTGTTTCGCGCACCACCTCGTCTGTCGGCTTCTCGTTCCCGAGTGTCGGTCATAGTCGGTTGAAAACTTTTCGAACCGTTTTGCGTCGCGCATTTTCTCGGATGCGCAGGGCAGGCGACTTAAACACGCGTGGAGTGGTGGCGCCAGACAGCAGCAGCACAGCGTGTTAATGGCTGACCTGATTGCTAACGTTTCGCCCTCCTTCCTGGTTGTTTCTCTGTTCTTGTTTCCTGTTAGTTTCGCGTGCAGGCACGCCGAGGCCGCCAGGCCGGCAGGTAGACCGGAACAACAGTTTGAGTGGTGGCGGCGACAGCAGCAGCGCAGCGGTGTTAATGGCTGGCTGGATTGCTACGTTTCGCTCCCTCCTTCTAGTTTCTCTGTTTGGTTCTGTTCTGTTTGTCTGTCGCTCCTACGATTTCGAGTCTCGTCACTGAGTTCGGTGGAAAAAGTTCTCGAACCGTTTGCAGCGCCTTGTTTCGGAGCGGCAGGCAGGCAGACTTTAACAACAGTTGGAGTCGGTCGGCGGCCGACAGCCAGCAGCGCAGCGGTCGGTAAATGGCTGGCTGCGATTGCTACCGTTTCGCTCCGCTCTTCCTTGTTCTCTGTTCTTTTTGTTCGTTTCGCGGGTCGGCAGGCAGGCTAAAGGCAGGCAGCGCGGACACAACAACAGTTGGAGTGGTGGCGGTGACAGCAGCGCAACGGTGGTAATGGCTGGCTGGAATGTTACGTTTCGCTCCCTCCTTCTTAGTTTATCTGTTCTGTTTCTGTTCGTATCTGTTTTGCCTGTCGGCTCCTCGTTCCGAGTCTCGTTCATTAGTCGGTGGCAAACTTTTCGAACCGTTTGCGCGCCTTGATTCCGGCAAGCGCAGCGGCAGACTAAACACAAGGTCTGGAGTGGCTGAGCGGCGACCAGCCAAGCAGGCTCGCGGTGGTAATGTCTGGGCGGACTTAGCTACCGGCTTTCGCTCCCTCATTCCTGTTTCTTGTCTGTTTCGGCGCGTTTCGGGGAGGCCGGCAGACAAGGCAGGCAGGCAGGCCAGGGCAGACCGGCTAACAACAGTTGGCCAGGTGGTGGCGGCGCGCAGCAGCAGCCGCAGGGTGGTAATGGCTGGTGGATTGCTTAAGCGTTTCGTCCCCTCCTTCTTAGTTCTCTGTTACTGTTCTTCTGTGTCTGATTTGGTCTGTGCAGCATCTCTGCCAGCTAGTCTCGATGGCATCTTCCTTTATTACAACATGATCGACGGCCACTGGTGTCTCAACGCTAGTAGCAGTAGCAGCAGTCGTCTCCTCCTTACCGAACCCCAATAACTTCTGGAGGCGGCTTTTGAGATAGATTTCGGCTGTTGCTCTGGGGCACACCAGAGGTCCTTGTCTGCGAAACAACAGGTATGTTGCGCGAGCAACCCTGCGATTCTGTAACCTACAATTTTGTCGGGAAGCGAAGGCGCCTTGCGATGACGGTATAGATAGCTCTGATTGTCAGCTATCTGTTATGCCTGCTTACGCATTCGATTCGAAAGAACTTTAAGGATCGATAAGGTTCCCTCATCCCGTTCCTTTTTTGCGTCCTACAAAACACGGGAGAGCGATAGACATCAACACTTGAGGGAAGTCCTTCTCGGGGGTCGAGGGGCAAGAAAGCTTATGAATCTCGCTTAATGCAAGTTCTGATCGGTGCCAGTCGCCGGCAGGAGCATCGGCAGTAAGTTAGAAAGCGCAGTGCGGTCTGCTACTCTACCGAACGCCAATAACAATGGTTTGTTTGGAAATGTAGTCAGTTCGTCTGCGTAATGTTGCTCACTGCTGCGTGCCGGCTTTGATAGTATATGTTGTTGCCTGTGCGGTGCCTGACGTCGTCTCTACCCTTCTACCGACTCCAAATTACAAATGGCTGTTAGGAATTCAAGAGTTCGGCCGGTTTCCGCTCTCCGCGCGCAAGTGCTGCTACTATGTGCTGGTGCCTGCAGAAAATGAAAGGAAACATCAACAGATCTGTGTATGTGTATGATATACACGTCGCTGATGCTCAGCAGCAGCAGCAGTCTAGTCATCGGGCTCTCCTACCTCTACCGAACTCCAATAAAAATGGCTTTGTTTCGAAATGTAGTAGTTCGTGCGCTAGCACTGCTACTGCTGCTTTCAGGCTTTAGTAGTGACAGTTTGTTGGACCTGGGCGTGCTGCGTCGTCTCTCCTCTACCGAACTCCAATTACATGGCTGTTTGGCCAATAGCCAAGTCTCGGCCGCGCTTCGCTCCCCGCGGTAAGCTGCTTGCTCTTGTGCTGGTTTATGTCAAGGGTGTTAACAGGGCTATTTCTGCCTCGTTCGTTTACTAATCCTCTGGCAGTACTGCTAAGCTGCCGCCCGGCCGGCATACACAAAGTCGCGAATACTCCCACTCTTCACCGAACCCACACTACTCCTGATGGTTTGGCACAACCTAGCAGTTAAAGACCTTAAATGTTGCTGAGGACTGCCGCCGTTACTGAAGTGCGTGCAGAAATGAAAGCAAACACAACAGAATACTCGTGCGATGTGTCACTATACCCATTGCCGGCTGCTAGCCGCAGCAGCAAGAGCAGTCTAGTCAATCGCTCTCCTACTCTAGCCGAACTTCCAAAAACAATGTTTGTTTGGAAAGTGTTAGTAGGTTTCGTGCGCTAGTTACTGCTAACGCGGCTTGCTGGCTGCCGTTCAGCTTTAAGTGACATTTGTTGCCTGTGGCGGTTGCTCGTCGGTCTCTCCTCTACCGCTTCCAATAACATGGATGATTTGGAAACTAGAGTTCGGGCCGGTTCCGCGCTTCTCGGCAGCAGTGCTGCTTACCTTGGCTGCGTGCGACGTCAGAAAATGAAAGCAAACATCAACAGATCGGTGTGTGTGTATATACCAGTCGCCTGATGCCGCAGCAGCAGGAGCCGTCTAGTCATCGCTCTCCTACCTCTACCGAACTCCAATAACAATGGTTTGTTTGGAAATGTAGTAGTTCGTCGCGCTAGTACTGCTGCACTGCTGCTGCTTTCAGGCTTTAGTAGTGACATTTTTTGCCTGGGCGGTGCTGCGTCGTCTCTCCCTTTACCGGACTCCAATTACAATGGCTGTTTGGAAATAAGTTTCAGGCCGAGTTCCGCTCTTGCGGTAAGGCTGCTACCTTGTGCTGGTTTGCTAAGCGGTGTAAAGGGTTTTTGCATCGTTTCCTTTTCCTCTGCGTACTAGCTGGCGCGGACGGCATAAAAAAAGTCGAAAACTCCTACTACCGAACCCCCACTAACTCTTGTGGTTTGGAAATAGAGTTAAGGATTATGTTGCTGGGCTGCCGTCCGTGGCCGGGTGCGGGCAGAAAATGAAAGCAAACATCAACAGATCTGTGGGTGTGTGTATATACCAGTCGCCTGGTCCAGCAGCGACAGCAGGAGCAGTCTTAGTCATCGCTCGCCTACCTCTACCGAACTCCAATAAAAAAATGGTTTGTTTGGAAATGTAGTAGGTCGTTCGCTAGTACTGCTACGTGCTGTTAGCTGCTGCTTTCAGGCTTTAGTCGTGGACATTTGTTGCCTGGCGGTGCTGCGTCGTCTCTCCCTTCTACGAACTCCAATTAACAAATGCTGTTATGATAGAGTTTCTGCCGGTTTCGCCCGCGCAGCAAGTGCTCGCTACCTTGTGCTGGTTCTGCTCAGGTGGTGTAAAGTTTGCTATTTCGCGGATTTTAGAATGAGTGCTTGCTCGTGCGTGCGCTATAGATTGCTGTTTCTCTTTCTTCTCCTTGCGTTCGAGGCTTAGGCGCTAAACGTTTTTCAACGGCAACGGGATTTTCACCTCGAGACTTCCTCTCGATCCCTCGTTTAATAGATGGCGGGCACGTCTAGATTAAGGAGGGGGTAGGGAATTCGGCATCCTTGGACCGAGAATCAATGTTTATCGACGATGTTTTGCCGAATAGGTACCGATGAATGAATGAAGAACATCGCAGGCCAGAAGTAATCTGAGCTACGCACGAAGCTAATCAATCTTCAAAGTCCCGGTGGTATCGTCCTTTATTTGGCTCTGTAGTACCTAAGCTGGCGCCGGCAGGAAAGTCGAAAACTCCTCTACCGAACCCTCACTAACTCTGGTGTTTGAAATAGAGTTTAAGACCTTACTGTTGTGGGCTCTGCCGTCGTAGCTGGTGCGATGCAGGAAAATTGAAGCAGAAAGCAATATTTCATCACAAATGTTGATACCCTCGCTGCTGGCAGACAGAGCAGCCAGCGAGGAGCAGTTGTCAATTCGCTCTCCTACCTACCGAAACTCCAAATGAACAAGTTGGTTTGGTTTGGAAAAGTAGTAGTTCGTGGCTAGTACTGTACTGCTGCTACAGAGGGACTATTAGTAGTGAATTGCTTGCCTGGCGGTCGCGCGGTCGTTCTCTCCCCTTACCGAACTCCAAATACAATGGCTGTTTGGAAATAGAGGTTTCGGCCGGTTCGCTGTCGCTACTTGTGATGGTTAATTTACTGTTTGCTTTCTGACGAGAATAAAGTTTCTTATTGCGCCCCCCGGTTGAGACTATTCTTTCCCGAAGTATTCTCAGTATGGTTAACGGCAGCTGTACGAAGGCTGGCTATTCTTCCCTTCCGCTTCCTTTTGCCTCTTAACTGAAAAACAGAGAAAATATGGGATAAAACGAAGATAAACAACTCGGTTAGGTAGGATCACGGCTCGGTGGGTCGACGAAGACTGTTGCAATATGCGGAATTAACCCGTTTTGCAAGTGACTTCAAAGTCGACAGGTCGAACGCACATTGCGCACTCTCACATTGAGAGGGAATTGGCGTGTTGGGGCACGGAGTAAGCGACTTTCCCAAGCGCTATTTTTAGCAGTTGGTCCGAATCGGCTTTCGGTCGTGGGGTTCTACCACCACCTCCATTCAAGCGAGTTGTTTTCTTTATTTTGGACGTTATCTCTTTTTTTTATTGCACTAAGAGTAACGCTCCTAAGTTGCCGGAAAGAAAAACTCAAAAAATCGCATTCTTTTCCCGGAGAGGCACTCCTGGGCAAGTGTCAGTTTTTACTACAGAGACCTCTGGTTTCGGGTGTGTAAGAGGCGTTAGGGAACCTGGTTAGAGCGACACTTCCAATGTTCGCAAAGCACATAAGAGTGCACAAATGGTCTCGCCGGGGATGTTCGTCACGGATTAGCGTTCGTGCTCATTGTCATTCTCTCGAATCACTCACGTTAAGAGACTAAGTACCCTGGGACGTATTATAGGCGTTGAGGCTTGGCGAAAGAAGCGAAGATCAGTTGGCGATGCTGGGATCCCCGGTGTGGGCTGTAGTTATAAGTGCTAGGTGAACCTTGAGATCGACTCGCGCGAAACGACTAGCCGCGGAGTCTATGAGGTCGCTTTCACCAGAATTAATGCTAGTTATTGCTCCCCGCCGTCACCTCGGTCGATAATTACTGGCGTGGCACTGTGAGATGAGCGCTAATTTGGTTGGCAAGAAGCTCAACTAGGACCACACCTCATCGCCGTTTTTGTCGCTGCGGCGTTGAGGATAGTTGCCGGGTTCGCATCACTAGCTGAGTGGAAAGGTAACCAATGTGTCGTCCTCTCGTGGCGGGAATGACAAATCAAAGGATGACGGTTGTTCGACATTGGAGTACGCGAAGCCCATAGCTTAACGCGGAGGAAGAAACCCCCTATATATAAAACTCCGGCCGTGGGGATGTTATTACAAATTTTGTGGTTTCGACGAAGCCTGCGCTTTAAGCGGTCCTTCTCCCAAACGTAATAATCCGAACTCTGACGCTTTATTCACCCAGAATCAATTATATATATATAAATTTTTCTGACGTATCTGATTGGATCGCCTGGACATTGCTGTCAACTCAACTGTCTCCCTGTACGTCCTGTAGGGAAAAGACTTTTCGTTGCATATTCGAAGTCCCTTTGGGACGTTCGCCGGGAGCGGCCGACAGTGCGACGGATTGCGCTCATAGCCTGGAGCGTCGTCCTTTAAGTAGTAAGCGGCTCAGGGTAGATAAGCACAGCAGCGTGTGTCGGTTAGACAGCCTCTCCGAAGGTTAAAATAAAAAAGTATCTCCATCTCCGCGACATAGACGATCGCGATTGTATGTGCAATCATGTTCTAGCTGTGACTCCAAGGGGAGTAGCACGCGGCTGATTCTCGTTTCCCTCAAGCCGATGCTGCGATTCCTTTTACGACCCAATTAACGAAAGCTTGGTCCGGAAAGGGACACGGTAGCTGTATTCAAGCAGCTGGGAGCGTCACGGCAGAAGACAGTATACGTCCGTCCGTCGTACGATTCTATCGCTCTCCAAACATTTGCAATTAACTTGCTTCGTTTTGGGAAATGGAGTTCTTCGGCGGCTTCTAAGATTCAGCTGCTCTCGACTGGTTCGGTTTCTGCAACTGCTGACACAGCTGCCTCCGCTGCGAAAACTCCCTCTACGAACTTGCAATAACTCTGCTCGTGTGGAAATGGAGTTTCTTCGGCGGCTTATTCAGCTGCTGACCGCGGCGTTCACTCAGTCACTACCGTCTCGAAGCAGATCGTTTCAACCTCTACCGAAAACCTCAATCACAAATGTCGGTTTTCGAAAATGATAAATCGACCTCTTGAACTGCCGCTCTTGGGATGTGTTGTCTGTTGCTTCGCTAGCTTCAGCTGATAATGTTGCTGGATTTTGTGGCCGATGTTGCAGTCGTCTCTCCCTCTACCCGAACTTGCAATAACTCTGTCGTTTGAAATAGAGTTTCGGACTGTTGCCTGTAGGCTTCCGTCTCCGTAAATTCTGGTTTAGGTGGTTGTAGCAGCAGCAGCAGTAGCAGTTGCAGCGTTCTCCCTCTACCGAACTTGCACTAACTCTGCTCGTTTGGCAATGGATTGGGCTGCTAAAGTTGCCAAATAGTTACCTTTATCACAGGTTAAACTGCACTGGTTGCTTGATTCCTTGGCATAATTGGTTGAGAAATAACACAACTATAGGTATTAAGTTGCAATAACTCGTGACACGAGCTTCTTTTCGCAGAAGGGTTTCGTGACGGTGCGCGTGTGAAACGCATTGATAACGTCTCACCTTAGGAAAAAAAAAGAGGATATGGCTGCTGCTGCTGTTGGTCGCTTCTGAGTAATGAACTAGTTTCCATATGGTCAAATTTATTGCATCTGTGTTCTGTACATGAACAAACTGAGAGCGATCAAACAAAGCTTTTCTTGAAATTTCCTTCCTCTTTTCTGTGTCTATCTTCTTCGCTTTTCGGACGGCGCTGCTGTTGTTGAGCGTGCTGTAAACGTAACTGAAACGCAATGGTCATTCCACCTAGACTTCTTTTCGCTCCGCTATTGGTTGATAGAAGAGACCATTTCGAGGCGAAGGATGCCGGTGCTAATACGTGTAGCTGCTGCTGATTGCTACGGTGTCGCGCGTTCGAAAGGGATGCAGCGATCGGCGTGCGGCGGGGCGTTTACCCAATTCAAGGCGTATTTCCCACTCCGCGTTCTTGAAACAGAAGGTTGTGCGGAACAATTGGCGTTCTGATACTTGGTGTTAGCGCGCGTAGTTGCCAAATCGCTCCGAATATGTTGTTTCTTCTTTCGACATAACGCCAAAGAGGGCGCATAGTGGCTGCTGCACAGCATAAAAATTTGTATCATCAATAGCGGTCGGTGTCTCTCTTTCTGGCGAAACAGGTTCTTTGAGGGACGTTACAGAAAGTTGTGGTTGCCAATCTCGACATTGAAGTTCGTTTGATGCGCTGTGTTGCCGGGACGGCAGCAGCCTTGAAAAAAGAAAGAGAGATTAAAAGGGGGGGGGGAAGAGAAGGAAAATTTGGGCGCAGCGCTTCTCATAGACAACGCTGGAGATGAGGGAAGGTTTGATTGTGGTATTAGCGCATAAGCTTTGTGTTGCGCCGGATGGCGACCCGCAGTAGTAGTAAGCTATGCCTGAGAATGAGACGTTGGTGTTTTGTTAGTTCCTCGCGTGCGCTTCGTCCGTTTCTCTTTCCACTGTTTGACGAATGCGAAAGAAACTCAAAGTGCACGCTTTGTCGCCTCGTCCTATAATAGCGCATATCACGAGAGCCTTTCGCGTAGTCCAATGAGGAGAGAGATTACTATATCATCTTCTACTGGATGGTAAGTTGAGTGCACAGACGGCTAATTATAGTCGCTGATTTAATCCCGCTGCCTGCTAAATGCTGACTGCTGGTATGCTGCAATGCATGTTGTTGCTCGGTCGTGGATTCGTCGTTAAATGGGGTGCGTTGCGTTCACCTGAAGAACGCATAACGCAGGAAACTTAACCTAACGAATATCACCGGTACTATAGCAGCCTCATACATTGACATAAGCCAGCAGCAGCTAATAGGGCAGCAGGGAGAATAACGTCCGCTTACCGTAGTGGTCGATGGGGAAAACTTATTTCCTTTAGCTGCCTTATTTCGCGGTATATCTCTTGAGTCGGGGTGGCGTCACTGAAGACGGCTAACGCAGGAAGATCAATAAAAGAGGTATATCATCACAGTATTAGTGTCAGCAGCCCTAGTAAGCGGCGGCAGCGACGCCGTTCTTTCTGCCATCCTCTGGATATTACGAAATTGTGCCTAAACCGACCTTGTCAAGGACGAGAGTACCCGCATACTTAGCAATATAAGTACGCGAGGAAAAGAAACCAAAAGGGATTCCCTTAGTAAGGGCGACTGAAGAGGGAGGAGCTCAGCGCGTAGGCTGCAGGGCCGAAAGGTCCTGTGAGCGATGCCGCGTATGGGAGTAATCGTGTGGAAGCCGATCCGACCCGACGTGTTTGTCGATTGCAATCCCGCTGGCCATAGAGGGTGTTAGCCCCGTAGGTCGTTGCCTCGGTTTTCCACGTCGGTTGCTCTCGAGAGCCGGGTTGCTTGGAAATGCAGCCCTAAGAAGGTGGGTATCCATGCTAAAGTAAAATTATCCCACGAGACCAGTAGGAGACACGGTAACGGCTGAGGAAAGTTGAAAAAGAACTTTGCAAGAGAGAGTCAAAGAGAGCGTGAAATACTTCACACGAGATCTAAAGCGAAATGAGCTTCGTACCCGAAAACTGGTCGGGCTTTCAGTAGTACTTCTTTGAACGCAGCGTCTGGTCGTAAACGTTAGTTGAACGGATCCCGGAGATTCTTTCGGGATTTTCCCGGAGTTTCGATGGTCGACCGACGTTTCAGGCAGCGAGCGCCGAAGGGGGATGCACTGCTGGCTGAAGTAGGGCACCACGGACGTTCGAGAGGTGTCGATGACACGGGGGTCTGGGAAACCGCTCCTTCTCATTTCCGGATAGGCAGCAAACCGCTTGGCCGGTTTGAAGGACGCTCCGCGGGTTTTCGCGAGTTTGGGCGGCACGACCCTTGCTACGACGGCCTCTCGGACGGTAAATTTTGTAAGTGTGATCTTGTGGTGGTATTACGTCCTCTACCACCTTCAAGCCGCCCCTGCAGGAGGCGGATAGTTCGTGGCCCCCGCATATGGTCTACGCAGGGCGCGACGCGGTGGAATAAGTTTGCGACAGCTTACTCGTCCCGTCTTGAAACACCGGACCAGAAAGTCTAGAATATCGCAAGTCAAAGGGCCGTTAAACCCGCAAGGCGAAACGAAAGTGGCTCCTTTCACTAGGACTGATCGCGTTTCGGGGTGCGTGCGGAGGTATTTCTCCAGGTCGCCGGTGTCGCCCTCACGGGTTATTTCGGCGGTGAGTGGGTCTGCCTTGGTACTCCCCCCGAACGATTAACCACCATGTTGTGGACGCGCCAAGCCGGGGGCCCGCGCCGCTACTTTACTCGCTGTTAAATGCCTGGGAACCGGCTAGTGCTTCCACGTTTCCCAAAAATATTATGACAAATTTTTTTTGTTCTGTTCTTCGGGGAGACGGGGCACGTCGTGGTCGCGTTTCGCAGGCTTGTTAAGATGAAGTAGCGGGCTCTCCGAGCGCTATATCTGGTTTACCGAAAGATGTGATCTATGCCCTGCGCCAGGATGAAGCCAGGAAACCCATGGTGGAGTCCGCCAGCGGATGCTGACGGCCAAATCGATCGTCAAGAGCTGCGCATGAAGGGCGAAAGGACCAATCGAACCATCTTAGTTAGCATGTTTCCCTCGAAGTTGTCCCTTCAGGATAGCTGGGTGAATTCGTTTCGCGCATTTGAGAGTTTCACTCCGGTAAAGAAGATATGAATTAGGGGTCCTTGGGGATGGAAAGTTATCTGCAGCCATTCTCAACCTCTACGGGTGAAAGAAGGGTTCTTTCTTTTCATTGGAAGCCTCTTTGTCGAATCCGAGTATTAGTGGGCCTTATTATGGTAAGGCAGAATCTGGCAGCTGATGGGAATGAACCAAAGTAGAGTAAGGGCCTAAGTACCGGCTCACTGTAGAACCAATGAACAGGCGTTTGGTCGCCTCAAGACAAGCAGGCGGTGGCCATTGGAAGTCGGCAGTTCGCCAGAGGTGTGTCAAACACTAACCTGCCGAAGCGGGACTAGCCCTGGAAAAGGATGGCGCTAAAGGCCGGTCCCCGATACTCGACCGGTCGACGGTAGAATAACGGCTCTTCCCTTTCCCTTGCACGGGAGGGGACGTCCCGGATATGTTAGGGATGGATAGGTCTCGACAGCCTCGACGATGGAGGCGCGGGGGTGGCGCAGAAGCTCAGTGGCGTAAGCCGGAGTGGAGCCGCCTCCGGTGCAGATCTTGGTGGTTAGTAAGACAAGTAATCGGATGGGAACCTCGAAGGCCTGTTGCGGGGCAAGTCCTCGTCAACTTGCGTTTTGTACAGAGGAGGTAGTCGTCCTATAGGCCCGCGGCTACACGCTTTGTTAGTCTTAGCACCGCGGGTTTCTTAATGCATCCAAAATGAGATTTGCACACGTTCTTGCGCGCCTTGTTTTCTCGGAGCGGCAGGCAGGCAGACTGGGAAACAACAACGTTTGAGTGGCGCGGCGACAGCAGCAGCGCAGCGGTCGTAATGGCTGGCTGGATTGCTACGTTTCGCTCCCTCTTTCTTACTTTCTCTGTTCTGCTTCTGTTCGTTTCGGGGGGCAGCAGGCAGGCAGGCAGACCTTGGAAAACAGTTGGAGTGGCGGTGCGACAGCAGCAGGCAGTGTTATGACGGCTGGATTGCTACGTTGCGCTCCCTCTTTCTGAGTTTCTCTGTTCTGTTTCTGTTCGCTCCGGGTGGCAGGCAGCCAGCCAGGCCGCAGGCAGGCAGACGGGAACAACAACAGTTTTGGAATGGCGGCGGCGACAGCAGCAGCGCAGGGGTGGTAAATGGCTGCTGGATTGCTACGTTTCGCTCCCTCTTTTTTAGTTTCTCTGTTCTGTCTGTCGCGTTGGGTGGCAGGCAAGCAGGCATGCAGGCAGGCAGGCAGACTGGAACAACAGTTGGAGTGGCGGCGCCGACAGCAGCCAGCGCAGCGATGGTAATGGCTGGCTGGATCTGCTAGCAGGTTTCGCTTCCCCTTCTTAGTTTTCTCTGTCTGTTTTCTGTTTTGTCTGTCGAAAACTTTTTCTCATTGGTTGAAATGATGTGTTTCAGATGTTTCGTCGGTTTGCGCTGGTGCGAGGGGATCCGCGGTCAATATTCCCGGAACTAGGGCCCGGGGAAGATATTGTAATCGTGACTTTGGGACGACGCTACCGATTGCTCCCTGGTAAACGGGAGATATTGCCTCAGCCACTGTGGCGGGCGGGGGAGGAGCTTGCTTCTTTTCTCATAAGGCGCCGCCGGTCTGGAATCATCGTCGATAGGAGGAAAGACTTAGACATACGTGTCGTCCGAAAGAGGTCGGCATTTTTGCGCTCCGCGTGCCTTGCCGGTCCTTGAAACTGTTGGTGGAGGGTGTGCTCTACTTACGCGTCCAATCTTCGCGCCTGTCCGTACCCAGAACCGCAGGTCCCCGAGGTTCGCAGTCTCTTGTCGCTAGTCGAACGTAGGTAGGGGCGGCAAACTCAATCCGTAACTTCGGGAGATGGATTGGCTCTGGAGGGCGGGCAGTCGGGCCTGTCTTCGGAAGCGGCTCGGGCGGGGCTCGGCGGCCGTTCGGTCTGGATAAGGACTCCATCGCGGTTTTCCGATGGCCGACGACGCAGTCGGTGGTCTCCCCTCCGTGGACGAGGCGGGCCTAGGACGGGGGTTCGTTCGCGCGGGCGCCGGCAGTTCTTAGTGCGCGCTGCTGTCGGGCGCAGCTGGTTGGTTTGGTCTCCCCCAAAGGGGGGGGGGGAGATCGCAGCAATGCCGGCTCTCTTTCCACTTTGGCCTCTCACATTGCCGTCCTGCGGCTGGCTACGTAACGTCCAATTCAGGAACTGGCACGGACCAGAGGGAATCGGATGTCTAATTAAACAAAGCATCGCGATGGCCGTCAACCGGATTTGCGCGATGGATTTGCTGGCCCAGTGCTCTGAATGTCAAAGTTGAAAGAAAATTTCAATGACAGCCGGGTAAACGGCGGAGTAAACTATAGACTCTCTTAAGTAGCCAACATGCTCGTCATCTAATTATTTGACGGCGCGTGAATGGGATTAACGAAATTCTACTGCCGCTAAACTACCGCTCTAAGCGACCCACGAGGCAGCTGGGAACGGCCTGCGAAGACACAGCGGGAAAGCAAGACCTGATGAGGCTGACTCATTAGTTTGGACATTGTGGAGAGAGCATGAAGGTGTTAGAATAAGTGGGGCAGGCTCGGGTTTGACTCCTCCGCGCTGAGTTACATGGGCATATTTGGTGTAGAGGCGGCGGACGGGGGTTGACGGCGTCAGTCGTCCTCTTTCCCTCCGTCCGTCCTTTTACCATCCCCATAAGGAGCCGAACTCTTTCTCGGAGGTTACCTGACGCCAGATGAAATACACTACTCTGAATCGTTGTCTCACACTAAAAAACAACTCAGATTTGATGCGGCGGGAAAGCGTGCTTTAGCCGCCCTTCCTATTATCGAGCCTTCATTCCCTTGATTGAGGGTCAGGTATAAATTTGGCTGCTTTAGGAGGGTGCGCGGCACGCTCGACTATTCTCCGAGAAAGCGAAGTTCAGAAGGCGTCGCTGGGCCGTGTTCGGATTTCGCGTGGTAGTCGTACTATTCCTGTTCGTTTCGCGTTTTCTCGCAGCCTCCTCTCTTTTTTCTGCCGGTCCGGTCCGCAGTGTTGCTGTATAGTAGTTCGGCGTGCTGCGCGCTTGCTTCGGCGGTTGCGTGTCGTGGTATGGAATCTGTGATAGTTTTAGCGCGAGCTGGTCGGTCGAGGGTGCTGGTCATTACCGCCGTCGAAATGTCTCCCGGCTTGGTCGGCGCTTTTTCGCGACGCGATGTCGAGGACCGTGTCAGAATGGGAGTTTGACTGGGCGGTACATCTGTCAAAAGATAGCGCAGGTGTCCCAAGGCCAGCTCAGCGAGGACAGAAACCTCGCGTAGAGCAAAAGGGCGAATGCTGGCTTGATCCGGATTTTCAGTACGAATACGGACCAGTGAAAGCGGGGCCTCTCGATCCTTTTGACTCTCTTAGAGTTCTGAGCAAGAGGACGTCGAAAAAGTTACCACAGGATAAATGGCTTGGTGGCGGCCCAAGGCGGTTCTAGCGACGTCGCTTTTGATCCGTTCGATGTCGCTCGTCCTATCATTGCGTGGCGAACACGCCAAGCTGTCGGATTGTTCACCCGCTGAACGGGCACGCGGGCTGGGCGGATTTGAGCGATACATCGAGCAGGTTAGTGTGTACCCTCACTGCTAGTCCAGTAAACGGCCGTGCGAATGGTAGCCCCGCTCAGTACGATAGGAACAGCGGGGCGGGCCTCTGGTGCAGCACTTGGCTGATAAGCCATTGGTGCGAAGCTACGTCCGTCCGGGACTCTATGCCTGAACGCCTCTGAAGGCAGAGGCCGGTCCAGGGATGCCACGGCACATGAGCGGAGAAAATAACGGGTATCTGTTGAGGTAGAACGATATAAACCGAGGGTCTCGCTTCCGAGGGTTCGGTCGAGTGGCGTCTGTCTAAGCGTGCGACACGTTCCCACTTTATCACACGCCGCCGCCACTTTTGTGGGTAGAACGGGGGGCTACTGAGAAGGTACAGCCTCTGAACGCGTCACTCTTACGGAGCTCACTCGATTCACACGCCTCGGAATCCCCTTCGGGATGTCTTCGTTTCGGCTATGTGAACGAGCGGGTTGAGTTCAAGTACCACATAACCTGGGGAGAAAGGGCCGGAGCCATGTGGCGCCAGCTTCGGATGGCCCGAACCAGCATTCCTTCCGGGATTGCGGCGCGGGGCCATGTAGGACCGTTCGTGGGGCATGGATCGTAAGGTGATTCGGCCGGGTAACGGGGCTAGGGCCGGGTTCTGATTTGCCTCTTGTCGAAGGGAAGAGAGAGATGGCACCACGTATGGTCAGTCGCCTCGATGCCGCTCATTGGATTACCGTCGCTTTGACGACGAGACAGCTCGTAAGCAGCTGGGCCGGAATCAGTTTGGTATTAGCGGATGGCTTGGCCTCCGCCATCACGGAAATTGATGGCACTTTTTCCCTGAACCGCGACGAGCGCTTGAGACTTCCCTTTAGTACAACTAGGCTGCAAAGGGTCAACCCCTACTCGTATGGGGCAGTTGCGGAGTGGCCTTGCATGCTGGGCACTCTCATGAACACAAAAATATACAAGCGCAGGATAGCGTGGCGGGCTGCTAAGTTGTTTTTCTCACGACGAAGAAAGGTACTTGCAGCAGCATCTGTACGAAAAGTTGTTGTTGTTGTGTGGCGCTGTGGTCGATTAAAAGTTGCGAAGGGAAAATTAGCTATCAGTACGTCAGCATTAGCCCAACACCCGTTAATTCGAAATTGAAAAATTATCGCTAGTCCAGCGTGAAGTTGGATGTCCCTGAGAAAGCATAGCTCAGGGTGGACTTAGCACGAAAATACGATTGTTTCGAATCCAAACCTGGGGAACGTATCTTTAGGCGGATTGGCCTAAAGAAGCTCATAGTTCGACTCGACAGTCCCGGCGGGATGCCTGTTCCTGGTAAGGCATTCCGCTTTACGGGGACGAGAGTCGGGAATCCCTCGAGCCCGGCCGCCTTTGACAGAGACCTGCCCCTCTCACTGTCTTAGGCGAAGGGGTTTCGCTGGGAGGAAAGGAGAGGAGGTTTTCGCTGCGCGAGATTCCCAGTGACCTGGAGGAAGGACTCTGAGTAGCATCTCTACGAAGCAGGTAGCAGCCGACCCCAATTGTAGTTTAGGTCTGCTGCCTGTGGAGTAAAGACAAACCTTTTGTCCGATCCGGGTTTCGGATTCGAAATTGAAAATTTCGCTAAGTCCAGCGTGCTTTTGATTCCCTGAGAAACGCATAGCTGCAGGGTGCTAGCGGGAATACGATTTGAATCCAACTTCTGGATATCTCGGCGATGTTTGCATGAGAGAGCTGCCGTCTTTCGGACTCGAGTCGGCGGAGATGCCTGTTGCCTGGTAGACAGCGAATATTCCGCTTTAACGCTTCAAGGGGACGAGGGTCTGGAATCCCTCGAGCCCGGCTACCTTCGACATGACTCTTCTCTCACTGTCGTAGGCGAAAGGGTTTCGCTGAGAGGAAAGGAGAGGAGTTTTCGCCTGCGCGAGATTTCCAGTGACATGGAGGAAGGACTCTGAGTAGCATCTCTACGAAGCATGTAGCAGCCGACCCCAATTGTAGTTTATGTCTGCTGCCTGTGGAGTAAAGATAAACTTTTTGTCCGAATCCAGAGTCTACACGAGAGCCGGGAAAAGGAAGGACTCAAAATTGCTTCACTACGAAGCAGGCAGTAAGCAGACCTTAGTGTCTGCTGCTGCCTGTGGAGTTTTGAAGAAATTTTTGGTCTTTTTTTTTTTTTAAGTCCAAAGGTCTGCCGGTAATGATTTTCGAATCAACTGAAGTAAACTCCTCTGGCTGCACCGCGCGAAGCGCGCCGGCTCACGGGTATACATGAGTTTTTTGATTCGGTAATCAAGGAGGCAGGCAACTGTTTGAGTTGGCTTGAGGTGATGTACATGACTTGGACCAGGTGGATTGCCTAAACCCAGGTCAGAGTTACATATCCCTGAGAGCATGGACTTAGAAAAAATAAAAACTTTTAATCCTTCCTTTCCCGGAGCGAGCGACTGGCCGACCCGACCGAATCCCAACTTCTGAATATCTCGCGCGATGTTGCCGAGAAAGCTACTCTTTCGACTCTAAGTCCCGGCGAGAAAGGCTGTCTGTGCCCCCCCTCAGTCAGTCCTTTCGAGCGTAAGGGACGAGAGTCGGGAATCCCTCGAACCCGGCCGCCTTTGACAGGGACCTGCCCCTCTCACTGTCTGAGGCGAAAGGGTGTTGTTCGACTGGAGAGGAAAAGGAGAGGAGTTTCGCTGCGCGGAGATTTCCGTTGAAAAAGCTGGATTGGGAAAGGCATTTGCTCGGCCGCGCTCGACAAGGCGATCATATGGCCGCCCACAGTAAGTTTGCCCCCACGGTCCGGGGTTTGGATTCGAAATTGAAAAAATTTCGCTAAGTCCAGCGCGCAGTTGATTCCCTGAGAAGAAACGCATAGCTCAGGCGGTACTTGGCGGAAAATTCATTTCGAATCGAACATTGGAATTATCTCGCGCGATGTTGCCGGAGAAAGCTCCTCTTTTGGACTCTAAGTCCCGGCGGGATGCCTGTGTCCTGGCAAGGCATTTCGCTTTACGAGAGACGAAAGAGTCAAGAATCCCTCGAACCGAAGCCTTTGACAGAGACCTTGCCCCTCTCACTGCTTAGGGCGAAAGGGTTTCGCAGGAGGAAAAGGCAGAGGAGTTTTCGCTGCGGCGAGATATCCCGGAAAACCTTGGATTCGGGGAAGGCATTTCTCGGCCTCGCTCGACAAGGGCGATCATTTGGCCGCCACGGTAAGAGGTTTGCCCCCTCGGTCCGGGTTTGGGATTCGAAATTTGAAAAAGTTTCGCTAAGTCCAGGCGTGCTGTTGATTCCCTGAGAAACGCATAGCTCAGGGTGACTTGGCGGAAAATTCTACTTCGCATCCCAACTTTGGAATATCTCGCGCGTTGTTGCCCGAGAAAGCTCCTCTTTCGACCCTGAGTCCCGTCGGGAAGGAGAGGAGTTTTCGCTGCGCGAGATTTCCCTTGAAAAGCTGGATTCGGGAAAGCATTTCTCGGCCGCGCTCGACAAGGGCGATCATAGAGCCGCCCACGGCAAGAGGTTTGCCCCCTCGGTCCGGGTTTGGGATTCGAAATTGAAAAATTTCGCTAAGTCCAGCGCGCAGTTGATTCCCTGAGAAACGCATAGCTCAGGGTGACTTGGCGGAAAATTCTACTTCGCATCCCAACTTTGGAATATCTCGCGCGATGTGTTGCCCGGGAAAGCTCCTCTTTTGACTCTAAGTCCCGTCGGGATGCCTGTTCCTGGCAAGCAGCCGCTTTACGTGAGGGACGATGTCAGAATCCCTCGAACCCGAAGCCTTTGACAAGAGACCTGCCCCTCTACTGTCTTAGCGAAAGGGAATTTCGCAGGGAGGAAAAGTGAGAGGAGTTTTCGCTGCGCGAGAATATCCCGTGAAAACCTGGATTCGGAAAGGCATTTCTCGGCCGCGCTCCGCAGGCGACATATGGCGCCCCAGGGGTAAGAGATATCCCTCCTCGGTCCAAAGTCCGACTTTGGGAAAATCTCGCGCCGTTGTTGCTGAGAAATCTCCTATTTGACCCTGAGTCCCGCAGGGAAGAAAGGGTGTTCGCTTGCGCGAGATTTTCCGCTGAAGAGCCGGATTGGGGAGGCATTTCATGGCCGCGCTCGACAAGGGCGACAATGGGGTGCTGTTGGCTCTAATATTGGATCGGGTCTTGGTGATCGGATTCGAATTGAAATTCGCTCAGAGTCCAGAGGTCTTGTTGATTCCCTGGGAAACGCCTAGGCTCATGAACTTTGCGCGAAATAGCGATTTGAATTCGACTCGGAATAGCTCGCCGCTGTTGCCCCGAGAAAGGCTCCGGTCTTTCGACCCAGAGTCCGCGGAAGGAGAGGATTTTCGCTCGCGCGAGAGTATCCGTGAAACTGGATTCGGAAGCATTTCTCGCGCGCTCGACGAAGGGCGATCATAGAGCGCACCCACGCAAGAGGTTGCCCCACGGATCCGGGTTTGGGATTCGAAATTTGAAAAATTTCGCAAAGTCCAGCGTGCTGTTGATTCCCTGAGATTTGCAATGCTCAGGGTGACTTAGCCGAAAATACGATTTCGAATCCGACTTTGGAAGATCTCCCGCGATGTTGCCCGAGAAAGCTCCTCTTTCGACCCTGAGTTCCGGCGGGAAGGAAGGAGGTTTCGCGTGCGCGAGATTTTCCTTGAAAACCTGATTTAGGGAAGGCATTTCTCGGCCGCGCTCGAGAAGGGCGATCATATGGCCGCCACGGTAAGAGATACCCTCTCGTCCAAAATCCGACTTTGAAAAATCTCCGCGTTGTTGCCTGAGAAAGATCCTCTTCCGACACCTGAGTTCCGGCGGGAAGGAGAGGAGGTTTCGGTCCGCGCGGGAGATTTTTCCGTGAAGAAGGCTGGAATTCGGGAAGGTATTTCTCGGCCGCGCTCGACAAGGTCGATCATATGGCCGCCCAGGGTAAGAGATATCCCCCCTCAGTCCAAAATCCGACTTTGGAAATTTTCGCGCGTTGTTGCCTGAGAAATATCCTCCTTCGGACCCTGAGTCCCGGCGGGCGGGGAGGAAAGGAGGTTTCGCTGCGCGAGATTTCCCGTGAAGAGCCGGAGTGGGGAGGGCATTTCTCCGGCGCGCTCGACAAGGGCGATCAAAGAGGGCCGCCCACGGCAAGAAGTTTCCCCCACGGTCCGGTGTTGGATCTCGAATTAAAATTCGCTAGTCCAGCGTTGCTGTTATCCCTGAGAAAAAACGCATAGCTCAGGTTGACTTAGCGGAAAATACGATTCGAATCCGACTTTGGAAAATCTCCGGCGATGTTCGCCAAGAGAAATCTCCTCTTTCGACCCTGAGTCCCGGCGGGAAGGAAAGGAGGTTTTGCTGCCCGAGATTTTCCGTGAAAACCTGGAATTGGGAAGGGTATTTCTCGGCGCCGCGCTCGACACGGGTGCCCATGGAGCCGCGCAGGGTATAGAGATACCTCCCCTCAGTCCAAAATCCGACTTTGGAAAATTCTCGCGCGTTGTTTGCCTGAGAAAATTCTACCTCTTCGAACTCACCTTATATATGATGGATCCCCGGCGTGGAGGAAAGGGAATAAGGATGATTCTGACGTGCGTCGAAGATTATCCCGTGAAGAGCCGGTATATGGGGAGTGGGCATTTCTCGCCTGACGACTCGACTAAAGGGTCGATCATAGTGAGCCGCCCACTGGCAAGGAGGTCTGCCCCCACGGTCCGGGTTTTGGATTCGAAATAGAGAAAAAATTTCGCTAAGGATCTCAGCGTTGCTGTGATTCCTGAAGATTTGCATTAGCTCAGCGGTGACTTAGCGGAAAAATACGATGTTCGAATCCCGACTTTGGAAAATCTCCCGCGATGTTGCAGAAAATCTCCTCTTTCGACCCTGAGTCCCGGCGGGAGGAAAGAGTTTCTCGCTGCTGCGGATAGTTAAGTTTCCGTTGAAAACCTGGTAGATATTCAGGGGGAAAGGCATTTCTCGGCCCGCGTCTCGAAAAGGGCGATCATATGGCCGCCAGGGTATAAGAGTAATTCCCTCAACTGTCAGTACGACAAAAATCGCTGAGAACTTGGAAGAATCTTCGCGCTCGATTGTATGTACTTGTGAAGAATATCTTTCCTCTTTCCGACCTCCTAGAGTCCTGGTCGGGAAGGAATAGGAGTTCTCCGTCTTGTCACGCGAGATTTCTCCCGTGAAGAGCCGTATAATTGGGGTAGGTCAATTTATCTCTCGGCTATACGCTGACTCGACAAGGGCGATCAATAGAGGCCGCCCTTACTAGCAAGCTAGGTTTGCTCCCTCACGGTCCGGGTTTGTAGTGGGATTTTAACCGAAATTAAAAAAATAAAATTACCTAATGTCCTAAGCTGCTGTTGATTTCCTCTGAAGATTGCATAGTTCAGGTGACTTATGCTAAGTGGAAAAGTATACGATTTCGAATGCGAGCTTATGGGTAAGAAGTAATCTATCCGGTCTTGATGTATGCTCAAGAGTAAAATACTCCTCTTTCGACCTGAAGTCCGGTCGAGTATCTAGGACTAGGAGGCTTCTTCTCGCCTTGCGCTCGTCTACGGATGTAGATTCCGTGAGAGAACCTGGGAGAGTCGGGAAGGGCAGTCTCGGCCGCGCTCGAACGAAGGGCGATCATATGGCCGCCAGGCGATAGAAGATGATCCCGGCCCCTCAGTGCCAGAAATTCCGACTATTGGAGAATCTCGCGCGTGTGGGTCATTAGGCCTGAGAGAAATCTCGCTCTTCCGACCCTGGGAGCTCCCGCGCCGCGGAACGTTTCGACATAGGACGGTTTCCGCCGCATGCGCCAGAGATTTCCCGTGAAAGAGTCGGATTGGGAGGGCATTTCTCGGAGACGCGCATCGACGAAGAGAAGAAGAGCTCGATCATAGATAGTCGCCAACGACCCGACAAGACAGGTCTGCCCCACCCGTTAACCGAAGATTTGGGCGCGATTCGAAATTGAAAAAATTCGCTAAGTCCAGCGTGCTGTTGATTCCTGAGAAAGCATAGCTGGTCAGCCGCGTGACTGCTGTAGGCTCTGGTAAAAAATACGTCAATTTTCGTAATCCCGACTATTTGGAAGATAAGTTCGTCCCGCGAGTATCTGTTGCCATTGGAGAATATCTCATCTCTTATCTATGACTCTTAAGACCAGTCCCGCTCAAGAAACCAAAAGATGATGGTTTCGCTCTGAGCGCGAGATTTTCCGTGAAAACTGGATTCGGGATGAGGTAATTTCTCATGGACTCCTCGCTCGATCAAGGATAGCGAGACAATTAATATAATGACCCGTTCCTCACTAGAAATAAAAGGAAATTTATCCTCTTCGGTCCAAAATCCGACTTTGGAAAAATTCGTCGCCGCTCTTGACTTAGTGTGCCTTGAGAAATAGTTCAGTGAAGCTCACATCTTTCTTGAGTACCGTGAGTCCCCGCGGGAAGAAAGCGAGAGTTTCGTACATGGAACCGCTCGATGAAAATTTTCCTTCGTTGGAAGAAACCTGGATAGTATGTTCCAAAGTTGGCTTGTATTTCGTCGCCGAGGCCGACAGGGCAGGATCATATGGCGCACATACGGTAAGAAATATCCCCTCCCTCTAGAGATCCAAAAGTCGCGAGACAGTGTGATTTGGGACAAAGATCTAATGGGCGCGTTGTTGCGCCGTGAGCATAAGTCTCTGAATATTGAACTCTAGAGTCTAGAGGAATGCTAATGGTGGGAACAGGGGATAGAGAAAGTATTTTCCGCAGCACGCGAGATTTCCCTGAATTAGAGAAAGCGATGTTGTGCAGAATGTAAGGTATCATCTCAATGCCAAAGACGGTTACTCTTGAGCAAGGGTCGATCAATGTACTCGGACACTGACGGCCCAACGGCCGTTGGTCAAAGATTATCCATACCCTTTGCAGTTCCCAAATATCCAACGTAGTCTCTGTGGTGAAAAAATGCCTCCGGGAGAGAGCGCGTTGAATGTGCCTCGACCACCAATCTCCTCAATATCCGACTGCCTGGGCCTTGTCCTGAGTCTCGTGTGTAAGGAGATAGTGATGGTTTCAGCTGCGCGCCCGTATCATTTCCGTGAAAAACTGGTATTGGCGGGCTCCGGGAAAGGTATTTCTCGGCGCGCTCGACAAGGGCGATCATATGGCCCGCCCACGGTAAGAAATATCCCCTCCAGTCCAAATCCGACTTTGGAAAATCTCGCGCGTTGTGGCCGGGAAAGCTCCTCTTTGGACTCGAAGTCCCGGCGGGGGGGACGGGACAACTCACAGAAAAGAAAGGAAAGGTTGTTTCCGGCTGTCTGCCGATGGTATTGTGTCCTCCGCTTGAAAAGCTGCCGATTTGGGAATGGTCATTTCTCGGCCGGGCGTGTTCCTCGACGAGTTGCGGACTCCATATGGGTTCAGCCCACCTCACGGTAAAGTAAAGAGGAGTGCCCTGAGCAAGTTCAAAAATAAGTATGATACGATTTTGTGATAAAATGTTTAGCCGACGAGGTGGCAGTGCTATCGCGCCGCTGAAAGAAGAAAATGTCTCTGATCTTCGACCCTTGTTTAGTGACCCGGCGGGGGTTACGCGCAACATAGAAGTGTTTCTGTCTTGCGCAGAGTAAGGTTCCCGTGAGAGACTGATGTTTTGAAGGCGCAACGTGGTAGTAATGTCTCGCCTGAACCGACTCTGATAAAAAATTGAACGCTGACGTGCAGACAGTGGGCGATCATAGGGCCGCCAGAGTCAGGATAATTTTCTCCTTGGTCTCGAAGTGTTAGTGTAGAAAAGTTTGTGGCACTTTCGAAAGAATTTTGTTCGGGCAGAATGAAATCATTATACCGCCATTGGTCCAATTCTCGAATATAATGGCTCCATGCAAATATTAGAAGTGATCTGAAAGCGCATGTTCCACGTACTCGTCTGCGGTGTTGAAACGTAGCTCTCCCGGAAGAGTCTGGTCCCCTGATCGAATTTGGTCTGGGGACTTTGAAAATTTTTGGATTCACCACAACAAGCCTCTGCACCAAGATGAATTTCCGGAGAAAGGTAGATATAAGGTAATTTTATTTAAAAAATGTCTCGCAACGACCGTACACACGTACTCGTCTGGGTCTGGAAAAACGCGCTCTCCCGAAGTCTGAGTTTCAAGTCGACAAATTTTGTGCGGTCCCACCTCCTACGAATTTCTCGAGGTCTGTCTTCCGGAAGTGGGGGGACTTAGACACAACATAGTTTGGTCCGAAAATATGGCCTTGCGATTAGCAAAGAAACAGTAGGAGGTTCATACGGATACAGCCCTGGTCGAAGAACGTAGCGTCCTTCCGTAGGTCTGAAAAACGGTGCCTTCCCCGAAGTCTGGTTTGGTCGAGATTTTGGTCGGGGGACTTGGTTGAAATTTTGGTCTGGGGACTTAGAATTTTTTCGATTTTGCTGAAGTAAGGCCCACTGCACCACATGAATTTTCGGAAATTAAATATTATGAATATAGGAATTTTTAAAAATGTCGTCGCAACGAGGCTTAGCTCACGTACTCATCTGAGAGTTCATGTGTTGGATGGAAAGGAAAAAAAACCCAGTGAAGCGCTCCACCGAAAAGTCTGGCCGTATAAAGTCGAAATTTTGGTCGGGTGAAGGAACTCTAGAATTTTTCGATTTCTTCGATTAAGCCTGCATGCCACCCAATATAAAATAAATAAGTTGCCCTCAGTGTTTCGGAAATAAAAAATCCAGAGAGACTACCAGTTGAGGCTCGTCGGTCGGGTGCTGACACCTCACCTCTCGCCCGATAAGTAATTGGCAAGTGTGCAATGCCATAATAATTTTGAATGTGTATAAGCGTCATCTTGCACCCCGAAAATTATTTTGCATATCTAATATGACATGACGGGGTTAGTATGGAATATACGGCTGCTGAGATGTAGTCATTTTTATTGCCATAAGAGTAGTAAGTAAAGTCTGTGGCCGCTGGTTGAAAATTTTTCTTTCTATAAAATTATGATTATAATTTGAGAAGGAGGCTGCTCTTTTCAAGCCTTTAGATGTTATTTGTGTCTATGCAAATTCGACTATAAATATTAAAGTCACTCGTGAGTGTTTTGTATATGGTTCACATTGTATTATGTGAATCTTAGACTTGTCGTCACCCGAATTTGATGATGTTGTGTGGGGGCCTCGATGTGAGAAAAGAGTATTCTTACTTAACACTGGTCTACAGTCTAGAAACCGAGAAACCAGGTAAGAACTTGCGGTGTCGAAGTTAATTTAACTGCTTCTTCATCGACCATCTTCCGGTAGCTTAGGTAGAAGTAGAAGAGAGGTGGCGATGCTTTGAGGCCCTGCATCCCGGACTTTCAACCTTCCCCGTAAGGTTAACGCCTCTGTGTCGACTAGCCAGCACGTGATCGCGAAGTCGGTTAAACGAGTCATCTTCATCCAGCTGCCAATGATCACATGTTCAACTCGCCTCCCCTCTGTACCGTTTTCTATGGTGGATGGAAAGTGGGATTACAGGGCTCTATAACCGGGTGTAGGGTGGAAACTAGTGGTCTGGGGATCGGTTAGGTGAGTTCCGCAACAGCTGGAGAGCTGATTGTCGTACGCTCAGATTGCTCTGAGATCAGGCTAGCAGATACGACCACCCCATCAATCCCCCCGCTACCCAACATACTCTTCGAGCACTATTTCACGCATTCGGATGACTGGTTGGTACCCGAAGGGATGAGAGGATTGATGGTAGGCAGCCGGGGATGATTTTTCTCAAAGCGTGTCACCACTCGGAGGCGTTGCTCGAAGCTTACTCCCGGTGTTAATTAGTTTCAAAATGTCAACCTACTTCTACTATGCGTCTCAGAGTGACTACGCAGGAGTGCCTAGAGCGTGGGGACTGAGTCGGGATGGCAGAGGACCTCCCCACGCGGATTTAGTGTCAGTGCCTCTGGAGTGAAGTTCGGAGAGCAAAGCTCGGCTAATTGAGTACAACAGCACCGGCATAGGCGGGACGAGTTATGAGTATCCCGTCGTGGATGCTCAAGGGTTTTTAATGTGCGGTGACATCCTTTCCAGTGGACTCATATTAGGCAGTATCGTCACAGGCATATTATTGTCCGTGCGTGCCTCTCGTCACTCGCTTAGAATGAAGTACTCGTGCTTCTCTACAGACAGAGATTGATGAAGCAGCTAGTGAAGTTACAGGAATAGATCGGGCAGAAGAATCGCACAGTGAAATGAGGCGGTGTAGTCGTTCTGTGTCCGCAAGGGGATGAGAGAAACTCAAAATCGAAGCGATTCAGGTTTTCGACGCCTCTTTCCTAAAGTGAGTGTGCGATTTGAGTCCCGGAGTGGGAGGGGGTGGCCGGAGACGGTGGCATGCGTCTGAATGGAGAAGAAAACGTTTGTCGGCCAGGAAAAGTTCGCTATTTCGCTTGTAAGTTGGGTAGCGTTCCTGAATATCGCGCTTGCCCGACTTCTACAAAAGACGGAAAGTATAAGTTGTTGCTCCACCTTAAGCCAGCCATGTCTTGGACCGATACTTTTAGGCCGCGTGAGAGGGGCTATTATTCTCGTAAGTGTTGCACGGCTCCTCGCGCGAGTCCCGACTCCTACTGATAGTCGGCTACGAAGGAGGAGAAGCATTCGAACTCCTCAGAGATGAAGACCTTCTACCCCGACTTGAGTAATGAGCCAATATACCTCTCGGAGAAGTTTAAGTTGATCTTGCCCTCCTGAGAGAAACCGAGTTGCCAAATGAACAGCTTTCTGACCTACAGGCAGACTCCACAATTCATCCGGCACACCCTCGTATACGTCCTCACTACATCCCACGATAGTAGTAGCACCTAGGGAGGGTGAACACAGGCAGAGAAACGCAGTGTTGGAGCAAACCGGAGCGAGATGAGTTTTCTCCCGGCGTTCGTCCCATCACTTCTGTATAAGGTTCCGAGTCCATCCCGTGTAATAATGTCAATGTCACCTTCTCTTTCTGCGGTCAGGAGTAGAAAGTTAGAGGAGCGCAGGAGGCACCCCCAGTAAGAAGACGTTGCACTGGGACTGAGCATGATGGAGAACGATTCTCAGCCGCTTCTGCCTGTTGTATGAAGCCCGGACAAAGGTAATATCCAAAAGCCCCGGCTGGGGCGGGTTTAATAACGGAGTAGATGTTCTATGTGAGCTGTTGGTGAGGCATGCTCCGTCCTCAGGGAGAAACGGACTAACCTAGGCGCTCATAAGGCTGATTATATGTATCCTGTGAGCCCTCTACACGTTGGCTTGATATTGCTACTCGTCGTACGTGAGTGGAAGCCGGATGGGTTACAGGAGATGAAGGAACCCTGTTCTTTCCAGGAACGGACGGTCATATCGGAACCAAGGGTACACAACTTCAAAATTAGAAATAAAGACACACCCAAGAACATCCCATCAGATTGGAAGGCTCCAGAAATATGGTCCATGTTTACAAGGATCCGCGTTCGAACGATTTTATGCAGGAATCTCAAATTTGAAATTGAACACGCGGACGAATTCCAGACAGAGAGAAGGCGGTGGAAACCATTCTTCATTAATTTGCCAAAGTATGAAGTGTCAAGTCCCGGAGAGGGTGAGCTCCGAGCCCGGAGTGATCGAAAAATTTTTCCGTTCATTTATGGATCGAAAAAGGGAAATTTCCGACCTTATTCACGAAAAGTAAGAGCTTAGTTGCTGACTGCCAAGTCTTAGACGATCTTATTAGGCGGGTGAGGGGTTATCTTCGGAGTGCAGCTCCTGGGGCCGCGCTTTGTGTGTTTAAGCGGCTTACGAGGAGAGCACATGTCCGAGTCACCAAACCCTGTCTAAACCCGACTTTTGAATGCAGGTGTAGCGCTCATCTCTCCCTCAGAGTTTAGTAGAGACTTCCTCCCTGGAGGAAGGTGCCTAATTGACGCTCTTTGCAGGAAGACACCAATCTATCGGAATCCGCGTCGTCCTAACACTCTCCCCGTATGTAGTAGTTAGCAACGTAGGTAGGCGTGATAAGAATGGGTGAGACAGGAAGACATGGTTGAAGCAACGGGAGATGAGTTTCTACGCCGTGAGGTGGTCCACCACTCGGGGATCCCAGGTTAACCTGAGCAACAGTTTCCGATGTTTCTAATGTCTAATGTCAACGTCCAGTAACTCTCTGCTGTCCTTCAGCTAATGGTAAGCGAACGGGCCCTAGTAAGGCGGTGAGGCACTGAGGCGGTATGGGAGTGACGTCGCACTCGCAGTTGACTG
>JABUQX010097278.1:0-26732 GCA_015478945.1 Trachelipus rathkii | reverse complement strand
AGGGCGGGGAGGGGGAAATCGGATCACTATTGTGGTTTGCTCTAGGATAAGGGTGGAGAGAGAAGGTGACGGTTAGAGAAAGGGAGAAAAGAGCGAGTAGAAAGTGATAGGTGGAAAAATTGGAGGAGACAGTGTGTGTAGAGGGAGTGTAGGAGCAGGTATGGAGGATAGGTGGAGAGACGTGAGAAGGACGGGAATTGGGGAGGTGGAGGGAGGGGCATGAGATTTAAAGAGGGCAGTATGTTAGAAGAGGCTAAAGGTATGTGGAGCTAAAAACGGGTGGTGCAAGCAGAACGGACAAGGGAGTGAATGGTGAGTGAGGGGTGAAGGAGGGTGGTGAAAAGGAAAAAGGAGCTTATGTGAAATGGTTGGGAAGTAGGAGAGAGGAAAGCTGGGAGGAATATAGGAAGGGGTTAGAGTGGACAGCAAAGAGGCGGTGAGAGGACGAAGAGAAGACGCCAAAAGAAATGAATGGTGTAGAAAAAGTGACGAAAATTTTGAATCGGGGGAGCAAGATGTTCTGGAAAGAAGTAAATAAAAAAAGGTAAGAAGAAGGAGGGGTTGGGGGAGAGGGATTAAGGGAGGAGATGGTGAGTGGATAGGAGGAGAGGATAGGGTGAGGAAGAAGGTGGGGGAGTATTTTAGTGGATTATTGAAGGAAGTGGGTGGGGGAGGGGAGGAAGATTTGCAAGAGGTGAGGATGGGGAGTGAATTGGGGAGGGAGGATGAAATACAAATGGAGGAAATTATTAGGGCCTTGAATAAAGGAAAAAAAAGGAAGTCCGCAGGTCTGGATGGTGTGAGAATGGAAATGTTGCAGAAGGAGGTATAGGGTGGAGGCAATGCTGTATAGGTTATATAATATATGTTGAGAGGGGTGAGGTACCACAGGATTGGAGGATGGTTGTTTGGTTCCCCTGTATAAGGCGGAAAGGGATAGGATGGAAGTGGGAATTATAGAGAGTATATGTCTTTCTAAGTGTGGTTAGGGAAAGTGTATGGTGCGAAGAATTTACTGATTGACGAGCAGTGAGAGCTTTAACGGAGGGGAGAATAGGGGAAGAACAAGGAGGATTTAGGGAGGGGAGAGGGTGTGTGGACCAAGTGTTTACACTAAAGATGCTTGTGGAGAAAGTATAGAGAGGAAAGGGAAAGTGTATGGGTTGTTTTTTAGATTTAGAGAAAGCAGATGATAGAGTGAAGAGGGGGGATTGTGGAGGGTGTTTGAGGAAAATGGAGTGGGGGTAATTAAAGTAAAGGTATTAGGGGCCTTTTATAGGATAGCTAGAATGTGTGTGAGCAGTGTTAGGAGGGAGAGTGATGATGTTTGGGGTGGTGAGAGGATTGAGGCAGGGGTGTGTAATCGTCGCCGTGGCATTCATTTGTTTATGGAGAGTGTTTGCAGAGGAGTGGTGAGGGAGGGGAGGGGGGTGGAATGATGAATGGGAATGAGTAGAAGGGGAAGTTGAACATGATACTGTTTGCGGACAATACTGCCCTAGTGGCGAAGAACGCGGAAGGGCTGAGGTATTTGGTGAAGGAGTTTGAGAGAATGTGTGGACAAAAGGGCTTAAAATAAATCAGGTAAGAGTAAAGAGTTAGTGTTTGAGGAGGAGGAAAGAGAGGAGAGGGGAGGGGTTAGAGGTTAGAGTAGGGTGTAGTTGGGAAGAAGAAAGATTTTAGAGAAGTGGTGGAGATGGAGAGTCAGAGGGAGATGAAGGAGGAGAAGAACATAGAGTAGGCAGATAGGAATTGAGAAGCTCTTGAGTGAGCTCTGAGAGATCTCATGAAAGGGGGGATTTATCACAGAAAGTTAGATAAGTATGTTTGAAAAAATTGATGTACCAGCGGTTTTGTATGGGTGTGAAACGGGGGGCTCTGAATTGCCAGGTCCAGGAAAGTTGGAAGTATTTTGAGATGAAGTTGAGAGCGTTTGTGGGGTTAGCGAAGCGAAGAGGATTAGGAATAGTGGGTGAGGGAGAATGTGATTGGGAGAATGGTGTTGGTGGGAAGAGCGGAGAAGGAAATGTTAAGATGGTATGGGCATCTAGTGAGAATGGAGGAACAGAGAGTGGTTAGGAGAGTTTGGGAGGCGGAGGTGATGGAAGGAGAGGAAGGGGAGACCAAGAAGGAGGGGGATGGATGGATAAAGGAGATGCTGGAGGAAGGAGGGATGAGGGAGGAAGAGGGTATGGTGTTGGCGAGAGACAGAGTGGGTTGGAGGAGGTGGGTGAGGGCGAGATGAGGGGAGTGTGAATGAGAAGGCTGTACGTACCACTACCCGCTCAAGCGGGACAAAGTGTAGGCCAAAATAAATAATAAAATAGATATATAATTATATATATATATATATATAGCTATATTATATATATATAATATATATATATATATATAGAATATATATATATATATATATATATTATATATATATATATATATTATATATATATATATCATATCGGCAAGAACGGGAGGTAAGAGGTGGATTGGTTTCAAAAATGGGGAAAGGAAATCCTACTTTTAACTTGAAGGAAACATGATATTTGAAAAGTTAAACCTGGGTTTGTTAGCTCATTTCTTATACTAATAAATATATCATCATCTAACTCTGATATACCATGCAAAAGTAGTGCCTGACAAAGTAGCATGCTATAGAAATGGAGGGGGAAAATCTCGATTTCAACTCTGACAAATAAGGGTCTACAGACCAAACTAATGAGTTTTGAAACCAAACCGGGGCAAAATTGGAAAGGTTAGGGTACCCCCAATTGACCATTAACAGCTTGAGTTTCTATTACTTCCCTAAAAAAATTTGGGGGATAATCTGTTTTACCCCTGAAAATTTTTTTTTTAGGGGTAAGAATGGATTGGTATTTGTTCCATTTTATCCCTTCCATTTTTTCCCTTCCAAAAATTTAAAAAATTATATATATATATATTAATATATATATATAGTATATATCGAGGGAGAGTAC
Organism: Trachelipus rathkii; assembly: GCA_015478945.1. Taxonomy (NCBI): domain Eukaryota; kingdom Metazoa; phylum Arthropoda; class Malacostraca; order Isopoda; family Trachelipodidae; genus Trachelipus; species Trachelipus rathkii. The sequence goes on along the minus strand of JABUQX010097278.1, from coordinate 23,757 downwards.
ACGCATACTTCGCAACGATGAAAAATTTTTACCTTTTCCATTTTTTTTTGTAAGGTGCGCCTTTCCTTTTGCGTTCCATATTCTTCACACACTCATCCTCCAGCAACATATTTACTAACCACCATTTTGATCCACATCATCATATTACACATGATTAAATCCCACACCCCACTTCTAGAAGATAACACCTTACAGAATCCCTACTACTAGATCCCTGTGTCGGGGGAAGAAAGAATTTCCCACATCGTATGTCCTGAGTGTGTCGTAGAAGTCGACTAAGGGGCGGTGGTAGTTGGGTTGGCTTCCCACTACCACCTATCTCTTGCCAGGAATGCTAATGCATGGCTCGGAGAAGGTCGTGATCGCGATAACGACCTTCTTAACTTTCCGTGCGAAATTGTTAATTGAATGCGTACTAGGTACATGGAATGTCAGAGAAATAATGTATTGTTTAGAAGAGGAGGAGAGGTGATGGTGTATTTAGAAAGGGCAATTGATTTTGCGTCGCTGTGACTTGAACCAAAGATGGAAAGGAAAGGTGAAATTAAGTGGGTGAGGTGAAACTGTCGTGCGTGCTTGGTGTGGAAGAGGAATGAGAGAGGAAGAGAAGGAGTTGCAATTTTGATTAGTGACTGTGGTTTGAAGCTATGGTAGACTTTGATTGGGTGAGAGTCTTAGAATTCTAATGGTTAAATTTAAGTTGGAAAAGGTCAAGGTATGTGTGGTTGTGAAGTATGGTCCATCTGAGGGAACCTCTTGAAGAGAGTACGATTTTTTTGGGATAATCTGAATGATGTTTTTGGATGGGGGTAGGTAGGGAGCTTTCAGTTGATAGTTTTGGGGCCTTGAATGGTTGGATAGGTGATCAAAGAAAGGGATGGTATAAAGGTGGTTTGGGGTGGCGGGAGAAAATGAGAATGCTAGGAAGGTGATTGGATTTCTGTGAAGAGAGAAGGTATGTGTGTAAGTATACTTTCTTTTTAAACACAAGAGTATCATAAGTATTACTAGAGTTGGTGTAGGTAGAGTTGGTATTGGAAATGTATGAGTGATTTAGTGTTGGTGAAGAAGGAGAATGATGAAGTATGTGTTGGATGTTAATCAAAGTTAGGGGTTTAGGAATGGGATTATCGGCAATCATTATGTTGTTCTATGTAAAATTAAGTTAGTGTGGGCATGGATGGAGGTGATACGAAAAGAAGTAGGTAAAATTAAGAGTGAGAAGTTAACTGTGACCAAGATAATAAGGATAAGTATGTAAGAGCGCTCGCTAGTAAAACGGACTTTGAATGTGAACAAGTTGATGACTGAGCAAATCTGGGGGCAAATGAAGGGAGCAATTGTTAGTAGTGCAAATGAAGGTGTTGGATGTGCTAAAGTAGAATAAAATGTTACAAGCGAATGGTGGAATGAAAGAGGTGAATGAAAGCGTGGTTAAAGGTAAAAAAAAGCGTGGTTGAATGTGATAAAAGGCAAATGATGAAGATTCAAAAGAAAGATGCTTGGAATTATATAGGAGGAAAAAAGGAATACTAAAAGGTGTTTACGTAGGAGAAAACAAGAGGTAAATGACCAGTTTGGAAGGAGGATGAATGAATGGAGACTTACAAGAAAATAGGAAGCTCTTCTGGAAAGAAGCGCGAAAGGGTAAGAATGAGAATAAGGAATTCTGCTTAGAAATAATGAAGAGGGATGGTGCTTTTGTAACTGATGAAGATGGACTGTGAGGTGATGGGTGGAAAGAACAACTTCGGAAAATCTGCACAATTAACAGTTAATGATGAGGGTGTTAGTGAATGTGTGCGGTTTTTGATGGTGCAAGAAGGAATAGGTATTTATGGGGATGAGGTTATTAGTAAGGAGGAGTTATGGTTAGGGTGAGAAAGTTGAAGAATGGTAAAGTTGCAGGTATAGATGAAATACTAGTGAAATGGATCAAGAGCGGAGGGCCGAGATGGTGTATTGATTGATTTTGGATAGTTGTGTAATAAAGCTGTTTTGAGGTATAGTTCCAAGATTGCTGAGCAGAGAGCGGTAATAGTACCTCTGTATAAGGGAAGGTGAGAAAGGGAACTGTTAAAATTAATAGGGGATAAGTTATTGAGTGTTGTTAGGGAAGCGTATATGCTTGCATTTTGGTCGAAAGAGTGCGTCGAGTGACTGAGGACTGATTGGGGAAGAACAAGGTGCGTTTAGGAGTGGTAGAGGATGTGGGATCAATCTTTACATTGAAACAAATGATTGAGAAAATGAGGGGGGAGAAGAAGAATTAAATTGTATTTGTTTTATGGTATTTGCAACAGGCGTCTATTGACTAGAGTTAAGAGGGAAGCGTTTATGGCAAGGTGTGAGTGATATAGGTGTGGTGTTGGTGGTGGCTCTGAATGGAATCAAAAAGTTTATGTATGCGATAGTGAAGCGTGTGTAAGAATAAATGTTGTCATGGTGATTGGTTTAGGATTAATTAGCGGAGTAATATAGACAGGTTGTGTTATGTCTTGCCTTGGTTATTTCATTGTTTATATGGATGGGGGTTATGAAAAGAATTTGAGGGGGGGATGGCAGGAAATGGTGTGTAGAATGGTGCGAAATGGAGTTGAGTGGAAGGGTGCTACCTATTATATTGCGATGATTTGGTCTCTGTGTGTGGCGAATTGAGAGGAGTTTGGAGAAGGATTGATAGAGAGATTGCGCAGAGTGTGTTAAAGGAGGGGCTTTGAAAGTAAACGTGGGATAAGAGGTAGGTTATGGTTGTGAGTGAGGACACATCCTCAGTGTGAAGTTCATGTTTAGATTGGGAGCAGCCTAGAACACAGTGTCTGAGTTTAAATATTTAGGGTATATGTTGGATGAGAAGGGAACGGACGATGCAGAGTGTAGTAGGAAAGTTGTGAATGGCAGGAAGGTGGCTGGTGCAATTAAATCGTTGGTGAATGCAAAGGGACTAAGTCTTGAGTGTGCTAGGGTCGTACATGAGGGTATGTTGTTACCTGTGTTATTGTATGGTAGTGAGACTATGGTCTGGAATAAGAAGTATAGATCTAAAGCTCAATTGTGTTCAGTCGGACAATCTTAGGGTGTGCTTAGGTTGAGAAGAATTGACTAAAGAGGAATGACGTATTAGAGAGTGGGTGGTGTGAAGAAAGGGGTAAATGAGAGAATAATAAAGTATGTTGAGATGGTTTGTCATGTGGAAAGGTTGAATGATAGTAGGTTGGTGAAGCGGATGTATAGGGTGGTGAGTGTGTTGGGAAGCGACCGGCTGGGAGACGAAGAGAAAGTGGATTGAGTCCGGTGAACGAGATGTTGAGGAGAGAATGTGAGTTTGGCAGAGGCGAGAATAAAGGTGCATGATAGGAGAGATGGGTGTTGTATGGGGGCATGGTTGTGGCCCACCTGGCCAGGGGATGGAAACCCTTACTATGACGATTTTACATAGTGAGGCTTCATACAAATATAATACCAGATTAATTTTTCCTCAAAGACATCTAAATTTGCTCCGAGAATGATGGATCCGTTGAGGCATGGGAAAATATGATTCGCAACTTGTAAACTTCTGCTCCCCGAAATTGAGCCTCTTGAATAATTGAAACGCGTCCCCAATGCTCTTTGTAGCATAAAATAATATCTTCTGACCAATATAGAGTAAAGTAGCCTCTATAATCTTGAAGTATACTGTAGATAATATACAAAAAATTCTGTGTAGACGTTGCTAGAAGGTTCTGTTTAAACGGTCGCCATCTTTTTCTTTCCAAATATATTTTTCTTATATACAGGAAACTGATTTGGTTATGATATCCGTGCGCACTAACGTACAAGACAAATCGTACTTCCCGAAGATTGCAAAACTGGACAGGATGAGGGACTCATCGGTGGCTACAAACTTTATCTATAATTGGTCAACTTGGAAGAGAGAGGCTTGAATGAGACGATGCACATATAAGAATAATCTTTAATAGTAAATCTTATATATATTTCCTTTAGCAATGTCAATATAACATATTATCTATATATATATATATATTATATATATATATATTATATATATATATATATATATATTATATATATATATATATATTATATATATATATATATATATAATATATATATATATATATATATATATATATACTATATTATATATATTCAAATATATAATGTAGAATATAGAAGTCACATTCCCTTTAATAAACGTTTCAGTAAATAAATATTATTCTCCTTTTCAACAAAAATGCGTAGCAGTAATTGTCAGCTTTATTTACAATAATATAAATTTTCTTAATAATAATATAAATATTCATTAATATTTAAATAGAAAATCGAGTCTGTAATTAATCTTGAGAGAGCGTGGTTTCGTGGAATACTTTAAATACACTTGTGAGAGAGAGAGAGAGATAAACAACTTGATTACATAAAATATTCTTGAACGTAGATATGCGATTCTGCACAAATAGTCTTTGCATAAATATTTAATCTTGTAGAATATAACAATGGATAATCTTCTTCGTAGAAATTATCATACAATGTGATACGGAATAAATAAACTTACTGTGTTCTGCAACAGTAGAATGGATAAACGATGAGGCGGTCACTTCAACGACCAATGGAAAATATTAGCTTGTCTTAAGCGTAGATACAATACGAATAATAATAGGAATGGCTTCACTTGATAAATAAGAATATTCAACTTGTAAAATATTATCACACGAGTTATCTTAAATCACTAGATCAACTCTTAGATTGCTAAAAACACAATAAATACTTTCTGCGTAACAGCAGTCTTTGAACACGACTCTCTCACACGAAAACCAGCGTCAGACTCTCTCTACTAATACGATACATTCTACTATATACTACAATAATTCAGGGCTTATCAACAGGTGGCGCGTTTGCCCTTCAACCTACTTACTATTTATACAGTATTTGAAATAGAATTAAAATGCATTGTTTTCTCTTTATCTATACAAGAGGATTATATAATGTATATAATTTGAGCGGTATAGAATACCCTCCCCTCCGAGGAAGGAATTTTATAACATAAAATTTCTATGATGTTCTGTACATTGATTTTAAATAAAAACAAAGCGTTTAAATTCGATTTTAACTACCTTTCCTACAACATATGATATACTATGTCATAGAATAGATTCTCATTCTTCCAAAATCTCCAATTTCATTTTCTTATGATCAGGTAAGCGTTTCAGGGAGGTATAAGACATGAATAATAAAAAAAAAATAAATTCTAATCTAAAATATATCCATCTGCAGCTCATTGAAACATCTACCATAAATTGCCAGCCATTTCAATGAAAGAATGGACACGAAAGGAACCTGAAAAACACTAATCAGAAAATGACAAATCGTTACGATTGGAAGAACAGGAAGGAAGATTAAGGAATTCATCAGATACAGGAGTACTATGAATGGGAGGTACCCTGTTAGAAGAACGAAGAAACCGAGGACTCTGGTCCCGAGGTCCCTGGAATAACTGATATGGTTTGTAACTACTATCAGAAGTATCAGTTTCCGACTTCGATATATTTGAACTATGAAAAGATGAACTCTCATTATTATTATTAAAACCCGAAAATGAAGATTGGAAAGTACTATCAGAACGAGAAGTATTTCCTTCAGAACGATTATGACTAACCTGATTCGGACTATTTACATCATTTTGAATACGAATGGGATCATGAAAAGAAGAATTCGAATATGGAAGATTGTTTCTTTCATGATTTGGACTTGGAATCTTATTTGCACTTCTTGCATATTGATGAGGAAACATGACATTTTCATCTTCGTCATCTTGAGATAAACTTTCCGTTTCATCATTTACCTCATTATTGAAATGAACTTTCTTGCCTTGATTAGATTTAATAGCAGAATTTTCCTTATTTTGAGGAAAATTTGGATCAAGAATAGGTTCAGCAACAATTTTAAAATTATCGCTATGAACTGCGATCTCTCGTCCACTTTGCAAACATTGTAATATAAATCTGTTTCTCCCCAAAATTCCGACAACCCTGTACGGTCCGACCCATCGTTTGTGTAATTTCTTAGGTAATCCAGAAGGTTTTATATTTAATATGTACACACGACTACCCACTAGAATATTCCTATCCAGAGCTTTACTACGTTGTCTGGTTATGAATTTGTTCGTTTCATTCTCTAAATTTTCCTTTGCTATCTCACGAATCAAATTCGTACGTATTGCTAAGTCTTTTAGCTCTTCATGACTTGGTTGAAAATCTTTGTTTATACTAGAGAAAGGTGTGATGTAGTTATCTACATCGTAAGGTAAGCGTTTATTGTACGAATAAAGAACAAAATGTGGACTTTCCCCTAGCGTCTCATTGTAGGTGCTGTTCAAGCACAATTGAACGAATGGAAGGTAGGATGTCCAATCATTACCATGATCCTTGACATAACGACGCAAGTAATCTTTTACTTGTAAATCACAACGTTCCACGTTGTTATCCTGAACAGGAGGAAGAATAGAAATTTCAACTTTGGGGATTTTCCAAAGCTTACATAGCTGTTTGAAAAATGAAGGAACAAAATCACCTGCATCTTTCGCGAAAAGAACTGAAGGAGTGTTATGACGAACAATAACTCTATGAAGCAAAGCGTTTGCTATATAAACCCCATTTAAAGAAGGTATAGGACACAATTCAACATACCTCGTAAGCGAATCTTTGAAAGCCAGAATATATTTAGAACCCGTTTTAGAACAAGGAGGAAGTGGTCCAATGATATCAGTGTGAACTCTACTAAACGGCTGATATGCGATTGGGTACTTGTAAATAGATGCACGCTTAGGAATGTTCCCCTTAACACGTAAACAAGAAGGACATTCTTTACAAAATTGCTGAACAAGCTTTGATAACTTCGGAAACGTGTAACGTTCTCTGATTCTTTTCTCTGTGCGTATAGCACCCATGTGGCCAGCGCCTAGACTACAGTGATTGAGATTTAAAACAGTATAAACTAAAGAATTTGGAACTTCAATGAGATATTGCATCTCCTTCGTAACGTAATATAAAATATTCTTAATATATGCATGTGGATAGCAGAACGTGTTTCCTTTTTCTTTAATAAACTTTATAATAGGAGCTAATCTTTCACATTTTTCTTGTTCGGTTTTAATCACCTCGAACGTAAGATTATAAAGCTTTTTATCTGCGAATGATGAATCAATATTTGACACCAAAGATATAGGAGAAATAGAAGGTGGTGGACATCTTGAAAGAATGTCTGGAACAATATTCTTTTTACCTTCAATAAATAATATTTCTGGGTTAAATGCGTTAACCTTTACAGCCCATCTGGCCAATTTATGCGTCAGATCTTTGCTTTTGAAAATTTGCACCAGAGGTTTGTGATCTGTATAGATCTTTATTGGATACCCATAAATTATATTTCTAAATTTAGACAATGACCACGTTATAGCCAAGGCCTCTCTATCAATCGAACTATAGTTTTTCTCGGCCTTGCTCAACATTCTTGAAGCAAATGATATTGGTCTGTCGTTACCATTTGAATCTCTTTGTGCGAGGACTGCCCCGAGACCTATTCCACTGGCGTCAGTGCATAAAATAAATTCTTTATTGAAGTCTGGAAATTGCAATAAAGGTTCCATGATTAACTTTTGTTTGAGAATATCAAAAGCTTTTTGTTGTTCTTCTTGCCAGACAAATGTTACACCCTTTTTGAAAAGAGCTGTGATCGGCTGTGCAACAACAGAAAAACGAGGAATAAAATTGTGATAAAACGATGTGAACCCAATGAAAGAACGTGCTGAACTAATATCTGTAGGTACTGGAAATGACTTGAGTACTTCTAACTTACTAGGATCTGCAGAAAGACCTTCACTACTAATAAGAAACCCTAAATAAACTAATGACCTTTTGAAAAAGTTTGCTTTTTCCAACTTGATTTTAAGCTTCGCTTTCTTTAAAGCATCAAACACTAACTTTAGACTACGATAGTGTGAATCTATGTCTTTAGAATAAACAATAATGTCATCAAGATAGATGAGCGCGTGAATACCTAACAGGTGAGAAAGAGCGGCTTCCATTAATTTACAGAAGACTTGAGAGGAATTTCTAACTCCATTTGGAAGTAATTTATAATGATAATGTCCTCTATGTGTAGAGAATGCGAGGTATGGGCGACTATCTTTATCGACTTCTACGCCATACGGATTTGAATTAAGATTCAGACTTGAATAAACTTTGGAATCTCCTAACTTAGAAATCGTATTTTGCACATCTGGCAATGCAGTTTGTAAAGGAACAACATATTTATTCAATCTTCTAAAATAACTTCCGGTTTTAGACTCCCTTTGACTGGAAGAACTAAGAGAGGATGCGAGTGAGGTGAATCGGATGACTCTATATATCCATCCAACATGCATTTGTTCACCCAGCTATCAATATCTGACTGAAATTTGTGCGGAAGGAGATAATTTGGGGTATAGATATTTGTCGCAATCGGACGTTAATTCTAATTTAAACCTACCCAAAGGACATACGTCGACACGATCGTTACTGAGAGCAACTACTTCTCTGTTTTCTATTAAGAAATCAAGGATGGTTTCTAACTGTGACGCATCCTGTAACACCACTAAGTCCACTTCTTTCTTCGACTTTGAAAGCAGAATTTCCCTATAAACATCGCGTAAATTAGCGTTAGAAAGACCCTCGGATGAATCTATCCGGTTTATGTTTGAATAAGAACTACGAAAACCCAAAGAATTTGCTTTAGAAACCATTGTATTCTTGTCCATAGTGACTGGAGCTGAACTTAAATTAACACATTTGACTAAAATTGTGCCGTCTTTTACACCACTTAAAACATTTGCAAAAATAACATTTGAAACAATATTTTTCTCAGAAACGAGATAAACTTCTTCAGGGGGTAAGGTTCCCGCCTTTGAACGAACATCAACGGATAATATCGTCGTTGAACGAACGTCAACGGACAAAATCGTCGTTGAATAAGCATTAAATTGAACGGTACTAGGTAAAAACAAATCGTAACTTTCATCATCAAATATTGAAAGTTCATGAATATAAGACTCGTGCTCGAAATTAATAGATTGCGTTTTGCAAAAAGAAACAGTAGGATCGACTTTAAAATCGTCGTTAAGAGCATTTTTATCATGCGATAATGGATTAAAAATGGAACTTTTACCATCAATGAGCGGACTCCAAACAATTAATGGAATGCTACTTGTGCCCCTTTCGTCATTCATAATCAACATTTCATTCTTTAATCAAAGAGAGGGGCAGCAAGCATATATGCAGTGCTAATAAACTATTCCCACTGAAGTACATTTTATAACAATGATCATGAATATGGAACAATCTATCGTTCAACAGTAACTGTTGGAGTTCTTACCGACCTAAATGGGATCACGGTCGCAGATATAGATTTTAGCACAATGTTATCCTCTTTCAATTCTAAAGGATAGTATTTTCTTAACCTTTCGAACGTCCCCTGACGTAATAAAGAAACACCCGACCCTATGTCTAAATAACTTGACATCTCGTAGATAAACTCATACTCTACAGTGAGTTTTACTTTTAGGAAATAGCTCTTACCTATGGCAGGATTATCATCTATTTTATACACATTTGAAACAGACGATGTATTATTGAAAATTCGGAATATTAGCCTTAATGCGCAACTACGAGCGTTCTGAGCCGAAAACTCGTACCTTTCTCAAAAATTTGACATTTAGAAATAAGAAAAAACTGATCCTATTTTGATCAAAAATCGCGGATTACGGAAATCTTGAGCAGCATTCGTACTAATTTATGCGGAAAATAAGAATTATTAGAATACATTGCCAACTTCAAGATGTTAATTTCTCAGATTTATAATGAAATTGCTTATTTGGATTATAATTAGGAATAAGTGCACTTGAGACTCTAAATCGTTCTCTGCAAATTGGTACGTGTGCGGAGAATTTGCTCTACAACCTTTGTTTCCGGCGTTTCGCAGCTCGGTTTTTGAATAATTATTTGACCTACCTGTCATGCGATTATCATAATTTACACCCTTATGATATGAATTTGGCATATTATAGCAATGATTTACCTGGTAACTTCCCCTTGAGTTACTTTGACCCCTATAAAAATTTGGAATTTGAACCCCTATGAACAGACGAATTTTTACTTGAACTTGTCTGATTCTATCGTAATTTTCGCTTCGTAATGGCGTTATAACTTTACCTTCTAGATGCCCTGAAGTGAATAGGTTCCAGGATGTGCCCTGGCAGGTGTCTTTGAGACCCCCCGCATATGTGGCTGTAACACACTGAACAAAGAGTGAACACACGGATCAGAGAGTAGAGGGCATTGTCTTTTCACATTACGACAAAACACACTTTTGGTATTCTGTTGCTTTGGAGAAAGATAAGGAATTGTGCATTTGAAAATGACTTGAGGAAGACAGGCGGACTTTTTAGTATGGCTGGTGGAAAGATTGTGAGCCAACATTTTTCTCAGTTGTGTGGTATACACTGTGGTTAGAAAAAAAATTTGGATTTAGCTGTTCATTTGACGCACGACAATCTTAGCATTACTTTACAAGAGTTGAGTTTTTTCAAAGTATGTTTGAATCTGCTTGAACTTGATTATTGACATCAAACATTTCTGTGTATGACCGGTTGAATTGAGTTTGAATCTGAAGTATAACATAGAAAATAAAAGTAAACGACGCTGTTCGTCACTAAACTTTACGTTCATGCATTAACGCAGCTGAATCAAGGAAAGTTTGTAAAACTTTTTGAGCTTCAGTTATGAACTCTGGAAGCGAGTGATTTTGAGACCATTTTACATTTATGAACTCACTGAAAGCTTCGAAGGAACTAATAGAGACCAAAGGATTTAAGCAATATGACAGATTCTTCTTAAAATCTTCCCAATTATCAGCCCGGAAGAGTTCCGGTGTATTTCTTATAAGATATGAAGCATTGCCTTCTTTCATATTCACAAAACGTACATAGCTCCGTAATTTCTCGATATCGGAGGTTATTTGTTCATCCTGGAAGTATAAGTCTATAGCCGTAAACCACGATCCAAGCTCCGGTCCAACCCAAGAGTTGTTTATAAACCCTACCAACAGAGGTATGTTGGGTTTAGAGTGTCTCAAACGGTCAATGTTCAACGTTTGACGCTCCATGTTTGCAGATTATGGTAAATGAGAAAAAGAGATGATTATATAATCGAACGGATTCAGCCCCCGTGAGCTATCCTTCTTAGGAGGACTTTGCATCCTTGTACTGTGAGAAACTTCAATGTTGTCCTCTGTATCAGAAGGCATTTAAAAATGATGAATAAATTTACGACCAGAAAAATATTAAACACAATATTCAAAGAACACGAAAAAATCCCACAACAGCAGAAATAGAAGGAAAAATACATAAAACCACGGTAAGAATGGGAATGCAAAGCTTATCTGGCTGGTACACTTTTGCAGTTGCTTCAATGCAATATTCTGTACATAATTAGTAAATAATGAAAAGGACATTTGCCTTCAATAATAATAAATATTAAAATATATATAGTAAAAAAAAAATAAATCTTTTTATTTGTAATAAAAAAAAATAAATTAATTTCACTCTTAATATTTAGGAAAAACTCTCCCAAAAACAATGCCTTATATCCTCGTTCCGATGCAGCAGAGGAAAACTTCTTTCTCGATTTTATGCGACGATCGTGGTCATGGAAAATCAGAAATGGTGGATTTCGGCTTGCGAAGGATGCATCTCTTTCTTTGACAGTACCTTCAAAAAAAATAAAAGAACATTAATTATACATGTAAATAAATGGTATAAACAAAACATATGTTTATACTGAGAAGCCGAATATATATATATATTACATAAAATATATATATATATTATATAATATTTATAATATATATATTTATATAGTATATATATATATATATATATAATATATAATATATATATATTATATAAAATATTGGTACTGTGTTAGTACGTCGTACTTAGGCTTGTACTTGACCTCCACGCTATATTAAATATCCCAGATTTCTTTCAGATAGCACACTTCACACAAGTCACCTTTGTGGCTATAATAAATTTGTGAAAACAAATGGATAAATTTTTTATTTTGAGTTGAAAAATTTTCATACAAAAAAAATACTTTTTCACTGCAAACTTGAATTTCTCTCGCAAACAGTAGGAGAGGAATGAGGAAGAAATAAATATTTTTAATTTCTGCAAAATTATATTTGCAGTGTATAACCTTGTCATGTAAGGATTTCAGTATAGAGAAAAAACTATTACGCATAGCCTCACCATTCGTACGAGGTGGTACAAAACGTATACAGTATGATATATGTCCATAAAATATATGACATATATGTTAAAATATATAAATTTTCAATAAATATTATATCAATATTTATTCTAGATGCATTTCAGAACATTTTAAAAACATCTGTTATAAAGTAAATAAACAGACGACAAAAATTTTACAGTTATAATACAAGTCTCGTATAACTGCGTATAATCTAGAAATTTCCGGTATGAAACCCAATGAACCCGTCTATAGTATCTTTACTATTTTAAAATCAACCCCGTTATTACATACAAAAACTAGCCTCCGACGGCCTATTTTGAACAATTAAGAAACTAGAATATTCTACGCTTCTATGAATACAAAAAAAATAAATAATTAAGTATTTTATACTATATAATTATATATATTCTATTTATATATAATAATATATTTATTGTTCAAGCAATATAAAAGTTTTATAAATGTTAAATATATTTTAACAAATGAGAATGAAATATTGAAACAAGGATTCTATGTTTCAGAAACGCGAGGCTACAAAAAATATTTTGATTACGTCACTACGTCCACAGATGCCGCACCCCAATTAGTTTAAGCAAAAATGTTTGTATTTATTGATTACAGGGCGAGGATTGAACCAAGATGGACAAAATGGCATATTTTCTGAAAATATTAAAAATATATTTACAAAAAAATATGAAAAAGAAATTATTTTTACTTACAGTATTTGGCATTAGATACATACAATATACACTGAAGACATTTCTACACCTCATACAAATATAATACCAGCGTAATTTTTCCTCAAAGACATCTAAATCTGCTCCGAGAATGATGGATCCGTTAAGGAATGGAAAAATATGATTCGAAACTTGTAGGCTTCTGCTCCCCGAAAATGAGCCTCTTGTATAAATGAAATACGTCCCCAATGCTCTTTGTAGCATAAAATAATTTCTTCTGACCAATGTAGAATAAAGTAGCCTATAATAATCTTGAATTATACGTAGATAATATACAAAAATTTCTGTGTAAACGTTACTAGAAGGTTCTGTTTAAACAGTCGCCATCTTTTTCTTTCCAAATATATTTTTCTTTATATACAGGAAACTGATTTGGTTATGATATCCGTGCGCACTAACGTACAAGACAAATCGTACTTCCCGAAGATTGCAAAACTGGACAGGATGAGGGACTCATCGGTGGCTACAAACTTTATCTATAATTGGTCAACTTGGAAGAGAGAGGCTTGAATGAGACGATGCACATATAAGAATAATTTTTAATAGTAAATCTTATATATATTTTCTTTAGCAATGTCAATGTAAATATTATCGTTATTAATATAATATATATATATATATATATATATATATATATATATATATATATATATATATATATATATATATATATATATATTATATATTTATATATATATATATATAAATAATAATGTATAATACAGAATCACATTCTTATTAAATATGTTTCAGTAAATAAATATTATTCTCCGTTGCAATGAATATCAGTAAATGTCAACTTTATTTACAACAATGTAATCTTCTTAAATGTAATATAATATTCATAAATATTTAAATAGAATTTCGAGTCTGTAAATAAGCTTTGAGAGAGCGTGGTTTCATGGAATACTTTAAATACACTTTGTGAGAGAGAGAGAGAATAAACAGCTTGAATATGTAAATATTCTTTAAACGTAGATACGTGATTCTTCACAAATAGTCTTTTGCATAAAACATTTAATCTTGTAAAATAATAACGAATATTCTTCTTCGTAGAATATATCATAATGTGATATGGAATAAATAAACTTACTGTGTTCTGCAACAGTAGAATTGAGAAACGATGAGGCGGTCACTTGTACGACCAATGGAAAATAATAGCTTGTTATAAGCATAGATTCAATACAGAATAATAATAGGAATGGCTTCACTTGATAAATAGGAATATTCCACTTGCAAAATAATATCACACGAGTTATCTTAAATCACTAGATTAACTCTTAGATTGCTAAAAACACAATAAATACTTTCTGCGTAACAGCAGTCTTTGAACACGACTCTCTCACACGAAACCAGCGTCAGACTCTCTCTACTAATACGATACATTCTACTATATACTACAATAATTCAGCTTATCAAAGGTGGCGGTGCCTGTCAACCTACTTCACTATTTATACAATATTTTGAAATCAGATTTTAAATGCATGGTTTTTCTCTTTATCTAACGCAGGTAAATTATTATAATGTATATAATTTTGACGTGTAATATATATATATTATATATTATATATATAGTATAATATATATATATATATATATATATAATATATATATATTATATATATATATATATAGTATATATATATTACAGATATATATATTATTTATTTATATTTAGATATATATATATTATTTATTATTTATATATATACAGATATATAATATATATATATATATATAATATAATATTATATATATATATATATATATATAATATATATAAATATAATAATATGATATATATTATACCTATATATTATATATATATATTAATATATATATATATAGATAATTATATATATATATATATATATATAAATAATATATATATAATATATATATATATAGATATATATATAATAATATATATATAGCTATTTATATATATAAGTATATATATATATATATATATATATATATATATATATAAGTATATATTATATATAAATAATATATTACGTTGATCCCAACCACAACGGACCAGGAGCCCTATTAAGGAAGGGGTGTTTGTACACTACAAAAGTACCCATCTAACGCAAATGACGAGATTAGCACAGTGCTTTAAGTTGAGGTGAGATTTAATTCAGCAGGAACAGAAGATGGAATGAGAATTCCACAGAACTGAATGGCAGGGAAAAGAATGCACTGCACGAACTAAGCCCTGGAGTTACTAATCGACACATATGCATGTCAGACAAGACCTTTGTGCTAGGAGGGCGTCGTAAAGGTGGTGGTACGCGAAGTGGGTAAGTTCGCTTGAGCACTTTCTGCGGTGGTACCTATAGAAAAGAGATAGCACCAACATCGGGCTGCAAAAATAGAGGGTCAAGTGAACTGGAATACAGAACAGTTTATAGCCTTTTGGCCTTTGAATTGACCCTATCCAAAGCCGGGTGAAACCAGAGCGCCCACCCAGATATGAAGAGCAGTACTCATAAAAGAGCTGATAGACCCTTATATAACTGAGTAACTGAGAAGAAGAAAAAAGTCCCCCAGTTTAAACAAAACGCCAGTTCTTTGATGTTGCGCCTAGCAACCGTTTGATTGAGGGTTTCCAAGACATTTTTTTGTTGTTAATAATTCGAAGGATGTTATACTGCTACAGGAAGAGGACGAAGAACCGTCGAAATAGATAGAAAAGTTAGAAGGTGTCTTAAGGGACGGAGATTTGTAGTTTAACAAATTGAATTTCACAAGATTCAGGACGACCCCACCAGGAATTCTATCCAGATCAGCGAATCGGAAAGATTAAGGTGAGAGGCAATGGTTTAGAAGTAGATAGATGTAGAGGATTGATGAGTTGAGAAGGAAGGAATGATCATCGGATATGAGTGGCATAGTAGTATAGTAGTGTAAGGTAGTAGTAAAGTAGAAAGTAGAATAAAGTAGTAGTGTAAAAATGGCTATGAATGAGGAATTGCGATAGACATAAGCAAAGAGGAAGGAGAAAACAAAGGAGAGGAGCTTGGAGAGCAATGAGCGTGCCATACCGGTCAAATGCTTGGATAGTCAAGCGCCACCTCGCAAGTCTCCCCGTAGTTCCTAGATGGCGAAACCTAAATACGTTAGAAAAGTGAAAGTATATCGGCCAGTTAGACCTCGAGCGCGAAAGCCATAATGGCTATCGCAAAGAGGGATGAGATCTTCGATGATCTGAAAGAAGGTGATGAGTTGAGAAGGTGTTCAAAGATCTTAGATAGATTACAAGTGAAGAGCTATAGGGCGATAGTTAGAAGGTCAGAGGCGGCTTGCCTCTTCCTTTTTCGGATAGCATTGGACATAAAGCGGGCTTATTCCAACATCTGAAGAAAGTCTTGGACTGATACATAAGGAAAATAGTTGACATGAGGGGTCGTCAGCACGAAGCACACTCCTCAAAACTCGGGAGAAATGCCATCCGGCCACCCGCCTTCCTTACATTCATAGATTTCAGGAACAGATGGCACCCCGATCAAATGTATCAACTCTAGGACACCTGAGATGAGGAGGAAGAGGAATGCCAGAATCGTCCAGGTTGATTTGAGTTAGAGGAAAATAGGGAGCCAAAGAGGATTGGCTTTTTTTTCAGTTGGAGTCTATTAGCAAAGAACGAGTCATAGCATATAAGAGGAGGCAATACAGATTACAAAGTTCTTAGAGAAGGTATTGGCAATGACGGCCAAAAGATGCAGTAGGAGACCAAGGAGGTAGGCACGTTCGTTTTATGAAAGTTTTTTACTTGGATCGATCGAAGAGTATCCGTTTTTTTGCTACAACGCTCTAGCTGAATGAAATTAGCAAGGGTGATATGAGAATGAGATTTTTTCCAATCCTGATACGCACGTCCTAGCTTTGAATGGCCAAAAAAACAAGCAAATCGAGCCATGGATTTTGGGATAAAAGATTTAGTTGAGAAGGATGAACTTGCCTATCCCATCAACGATTACAAGTCCCCACCTTATCGGCAGAAATAGAATCATCTTCAAGGACAAAACAGTAACTCCAATTATACACCGAAAAAAATCGTGAGATGAGAGCTAAACTTTTGATATGTCAAAATCTTAAACAATTGGATGAGTTAAGCACACATAAGATTCTTTCGCATTACCATTGTTTATTTTAAAGCCAAACTGAAATTTTACCAATGGCTAGACTTTACTCTGATCATAGATTAAAATAACCACAGATTATAGTATACATCTTACCAGATTGTGTTCTGCGTTTTAACATAATCTTGTCGCGTTAAATTGTTGAAACACTAATTGGTTTGATATAGGCGTATTTAAAAGCATATGTTGTGTTTAAAAGAACCACAATTTGTGGTATTTTCAAACACTAATTTTTTTGAGTGTAGATAGCATAAAAGCGACGCAAGACCTACAATCGGCCCAATCAAAGGCCAGAAAAACTGCATAGGAAGGATGGAGCTGTTGGAGAGAAATATAATAAAATGAAGACTATCATTAAAGGTTTGTGGTCAGATGTACCAAATAGGAGCGAAGGGGGTTATTTAACAGTAAAGACTAGAATGAAACATAGTCAGGTGCTTTCAAGAATCTGGTTCGGACGATCCGTAATGTTGAGGTTTTAATTTGCTCAGATCATTTGAGAATGCTGAATGGATTAACCCCTTTGCCACCTAGATATCAGTAGAGAGGACCCCAACCATTCAGTGTTCTGTAAATTGAAATCCCCCATATAGAGATCAAAAGATATAACAGTCTCGTGAGAAGTAGTAACGATATTCCTAAAAGAGGCTGAAAATCGTCGTGAGGAAACAGTAACAGAAGACAAGATTATATGTATAATAGGAATTAAAATTTTAAGCCACAAAACACGAAGGTAGGAGATTCGAGATTTCGAGACGTGTTACAGGAACTATTAATCTCTTCACATAGGTACGTATGCTCCACGCTTTAGAGGGAATTTATGAAATAAGTTAAAGTAGAATATATTAAACGAGTAAGAGGGTGAATTCTTAGCCATCTGGGGTCTCAGACAAGAGCAAAAAAGTCTATGTTAATAATAATTAATAAGAATAATAATAATAATAATAAATTTTCTGAAAATATTAATAATAATTTCTCTTGATAATAATAATGATTTATTTAGTATTAATCACTCAGTTCCTTATATTTCAACTTTATTTTATGAAATTTTTAAATATATAGTAAGTATCTTCAAAACATTGATTTTAAAAAATTTAATATACGAGACCATGGACAGATACAAAATTCTATTACTTTAAATTTAGAGTTCTTAAATTATGCTGCAGAAACATAATCTTTCTCCAGTTTCTGGTGTAATATTTCTTCACTTAATCTGCAAAATAATAGGCAGAAATTGTCATGACGAGGACGATGAACGAATGGAAAAAATATGGCGATTTTCCTGATTGACGATCATGTCCATCACTATCTTTTGATCGATCAGAAAGCTAGATTTATTAGTGAATCTAAAATTCTCATAATCTTCACCCAAAACAGTAAGAAGTATCGGCCATATTAACCATACCCCAAAAAAGGCCGATACTGCCGATACCGATACCGAATACCGTACTATCGTACATCCCTAATAAATATATATATAATATTAATAATATATATATATATATTAATATATATATAATATAGATATTATATATATGATAGTATAGATATACCTATATAATAATATCTTCTAATATATCATAGATAGCATCCTATACACCATATATTATATATATAATATATATATATATATATAATATATATATATATAATATATATCTATATAATTATATAAGTATATAATCACCGAACAACACTCCTCCACTAAACAAAATCGCCAAAAATATTGGGACTACCTATAACACCACATGACGTGTTCTCCCCCACCATCATCAGGAGCCACATATAGAGTGTGTGACTACCAACTGACCCGACGTTAAGAGTTGCTTAACATATTGCGACCATTTCCGAACCAAATTGTACTTCATCAATTACTAAGAGTTCATATCTCTGTCAAGTCTAGAAAAAACACAGTCTTCACCTAACATCACTATCTAATAATGACTCATAGTACATCGCTACAGGAATAGATACATAATTCCTAAGACTTATCATGTCTTCTCTAATTCTCCCCGATGGGCATTGTGATTCCAGCTAATGCTTCAAAACGATAAAACACAAAGTAAATTACAAATCTTCCAGTCCCAACACGATGCCGGCTGCAATAGCTTTATTGAGAGCATAGCCTCAAAGGATGATTTCGTTTTTTTTGAGCCTACTAGTCTATAAGAGCTTTTATTGAGGACTTTATCTTTTATGGGCTAAACAAAAGTCAAACTTAGTTATGGATATTTGTATGTGTCTTTGTCACATATTCACAGCGCACGTATTTTTACCCTAGCTTGATCGAGGTGAATAACAAGAGTTCTACTCACAAAATATTTACTATTTCATATTTTCTGTAATTTAATTACATGTTCAACCGGACATATATCTATCTTACACTCCTTAATTCATAGGTGGTACATCTTTCCTTTGATTCGACATTAGCCACCACGAGTTGTACCATTTGGTCAGCATAATAAGAAAATTAAGAAAAGAAGCATGCCATCTTTGATAAAAAGAGCTATAAGGCTCATGTTATTGAAATCTCAAAGAAAAAAACTATTTTAGACAAAAACCTAACAATAGAATGCGAGTTGCATTTAAATCTCTCATGAATAGTTTCGTGCTACAGAGGAGGGTTGTATTATGAGTGTTGACTCTGATTGTCTAACTATATTATATTTATTTTTATTATATTGTGTTTCTTTCAAGGCATTCAATTTTTTATAAGTTTTATTGGTATCATTGTTTTTGTGATTATTTTGAAACTAAGTCCCAGAAATGGCTTATGCACATAAAATTTTCAATCAATATAAATTTAATAATTATATTATTTGACTCTCAAACCCAATATTATTGTCGTACTTACTGTTTTGCGGTTTTCTTCGATTAACTTTAAAATCACGCTTATTTTAACCAAACAATCGAATTAAGTATCATAGCTTCAAGATTGCCAGATGTGTGAACAAGGATCTCCAGGTTTAACTGGAGTTGAGCCCTTACACATTTCTATATTGTTTGGGATGACGATTCCGATATGTGAGTGTGTGACAAACAAAGAGACAAATCAAGGAGTAATCAAATAAATATCTTCATTTTTACTTTTATTAATTATACGTTATTGATTCAATAAGTTACGTAAACTAGAGACATCAGACATGAAACACCGGAACATCATTTATAACTCAATATTTTTTCCTCAATTCTCCATAGTGTGTTGTTCTCATTATTTAATTGGTCCCATTGGCTTCCGTTTAGGTAATCTAAAGACCGTCCATTTTGCGTTATATTTATATGACAAGCGAGTGATCTAGTTTATTTTACAATAGATTATTGTATGATGATGATCTAGGCACAGTCTCGATACGTGCCCATGATTGGCTTTACATTTTAACGGATCTGCTTATAATTTCTTAATGTATCCTTTCTTAAATTGATCTCTAGAATTATCACAGGTTAGCACAATAAAACCATCCCACAAATGAATCAACTAACATATTTAATAACTTTACACAATGGAAACTTCCATCCTCCCCAATTCGTCCACACACCTTAGGAGATAGTGGGGAATAACAGATTATATATCAATAGAAAAACCCTAGAAATCCTATCAACCTTTACACTCAGAATTTCTCTCCAAATACCCCATAATTAATTATGACATACCGAACAAAGATATCTATATAAATCCCACCACCTCTTCACCAGCTTAATACTATATTTTTACTAAGCCATAACATAACAATATTTCACCTATCCCGCCTCTGTTTCCAATATTTTGTCACCGATACAACACATATAACTATAATCCAACACATCTATTATACCTTTCTAAACTGCCCAATATTAACTAAATATTCTTACTATTACACCCCCTCCCCAATATTAACACATTCCCTTATGAGAAGATAACGCTGGTCCAGAAGATAGTGCCATAAGCGAAATTACCTCGCCGCATGAGTCTAGTATCAGGTTCACCACCCAAATACTCATGCAACTGTAAAATATACGATTCAAAATATCGAATAAGAATTCTTACACGGTCCCTCTCTCTCCCAGCGTATAGGTCTATCCCAAAAGAGATGTGTATTAATTTCCTCCAGACAACTAACATAATAGTATGCACTTTTCCTTCGTTTTGGTGTGTCTCCTTGCTCACTCTTCGATGCCTCTATTGCGACGAGCTGATTACTTCTAGTGTCTTCTAACATTTCTTCTTCACTGATGGAACCACCCATGGCTTTCAGTGGCGCGCAGCCGGGCATTTCTGGGGAGGCAGTGGTGGGCCCATACAAATTAAGGGGACGGGCCAGGTGCAGATACCAAATTAGTTATGCACGTCACCACTACTATGATAAATAAAACATACTTATGTACTTATATATATAGATAATGGATAAAAAACTTTGAGATTATTAATATTTCTTTGATATATACAAAATTATTACATATAACATTCCAGTAATTATTTTTTAAAGCTTCATACCTAAATATATAAAATACTCCAGTTTAATTAATATATATAAGGAAATACTTATAATACAATTATACTCGAAAGATGGAAAACGTCTTGAGGTAAGGAATTAGAAAGGATTTTTTATCAGTATAGGGCGGATGCTTGGCCCCTCCCGAACGCTGACGAGGTCGACCAATCTTGAGAAGTGCCGATGCCAAAGGGTAAACAGTAATTACAATGTAACCCATCTTATATATATCGAACAAATATTTATTTCTTCTCAGAAACTTTAAATATTAATTACAACCACATAAAATCTCTGTAAACAAAAATTAACCTAACCCAATCTCCAACTTTTTGCTTCAAACTAAAAATCGTTAATTAAATTCCTATTATGTCTATTGATTGAAAATGTCATAACTTGTCTAAAACTTACTAAAAAAACTTTGCAAAAATCATATCAAAAAAACTATATATAAGGTTAATTCATACAAATATAACTATTAAAACTTTATTTATATTTCCCGCTTCTGTTATTTTTAACCAACTTTATCTTACTATATATTCAATTCTGAACTAGCCAACTAATTACTTTATATATGGTATAAACCAGTCGAAAAAACTGTATAATTAATTAGACCAGAACCCTATGGATTACTATTTCTATGGTCTTTAAATCTTATAATCCAAGCCCTTTTAAATTATACTCCTATCACTTCTCATTTATGTAATGTGACAAATATTCAATTACCTAGTATATAAGTAATATCTATAGTCAGATATTTTTTTTTCGTAACTCGTCACTGTTATCCTTAAAAGATATGAATTTTTACTATAATTTTTAAAATCATTAGCTGGTTATCCAAAAGTCTAAATTTGAAACAAACGTTAATCTGCATCAATTATATAATATATATATAGAAAATTAAAAATTAAAATAAATAAAAAAACTAGAATTCGAACCCCATCTCCTCTTTTTTAATTACTTCTGTTAATTTATTTTAACCCTTAAACGTCAGTATTTATTTTAGAGTAAAATAAATTTTAAAGTAAGGGTCCTTGTTGATACTGAATAATTCTGTTATTAATAAGATTTTTAATTTTATTTTTTTTTATTTTGGAATTTTTTTAATTATAATTATTGCATTATTAATTATCTTATCAATACAAATTAATTTATCTTAGCTAATAAACTATATAGATGGATTGAATAAAACAGGATACCAAAAAATTTAGTATACCATAGTTACTAAATGTTAAATTATACTTTAAATTAGGGAAACAACCTTTTTTAAAGAATCGTTCGTTTGCAGATACTTCGTATTATATAGGAAAAAATATAAGAACTTACGTGATGTTTTTTTTTCAAAATTGATATCAAAAAATACTTATTTGAAATTCTCTAAAGCAGAGAAATAAACAAAGTCGAACAAGTGGTATCTATCTAGGTATATAGGGTTTAATTTAAGTTTAACTGTGCATGTATCGATCACCATTATCCAATTAAGGTTAGTATTAGGTTTATCGCTAAAGTGTCGGTATCTATTAGATCATATATATGGTTAAGGTCTTAAGTTTAGGATCCTCCTTATTATAGCTTCAGAGTTTATGATTAAAAGTTTTGTTAATTATGGCACGAGCAAATATTATAAAAAAAAAATCTAAACGAGGAATACCTAATTTATTGCCACATATATAACATTATATTTTTACACCTGTTACCTTGATAAGTCATATAGTATTTACACTGGAATCAATCTTCTCATGGCAAAATGAACGTTATTATTGTATATACTTATAGCTATTTTTATTTAATTTTTAATATTTTTAAAAATTTCTGATTATAATTAAAAAATTATATACAATTATTAATTTATTATTGTTATGAAAGAGTTATTCTAATTTAATACTAAAAGTTATAACTAACAATCATATATGGAAAAAAAATTTACATGATAAAGCATAATAATAACCGGAATCCATTTAACTCTATAAGGCCTATAAGATAGTTATATATATATATATAATATAAATTAAATATATATATATTATATATTATATATATTATATATTAATAATCATTACTCGTC
>JABUQX010097277.1:0-59190 GCA_015478945.1 Trachelipus rathkii | reverse complement strand
AGCTTCTGACAGAGACGAGAGAGATTTGCAAAATATAAAGAGAGAGAGTTTTTAGAGAAGAGAGAGAGAGAGAGAGAGAGAGAGAGAGAGAGAGAGAGAGAGAGAGAGAGAGAGAGAGAGAGAGAGAGAGAGAGAGAGATCTGGGTTGTACGCGTCAAATAACAGTCTATCCCCAAAACCGTTATCTACCGCATTATTGCTTAAATAAGTATCATGCACTTCTGTCATTGCACCGCTACGTAAGGTGCATGTCCACCCCCAAATACCAGTCTATGTGACTGCTATTTGTTGTATTATTACAAAAATATATCCTACTTCCCTAATTTCTCATAAATTTTGTTTCTACGCCTCTGCAATACAATCACCTCTCCTCGTGCTGCTATATAACGTGTATGTCCACCTCGGGTTGGATATAGTAAATACCAGTCTATGAGACTGTTATTTACTATATTGTTGCTAAAATATATTTTAAATTCTAACACTTTGGGCTCGTACCTGTTTGCCTTACAATCACCTCTCGTTGCCTCTCTCGGCACGGCTATATAGCAAGAAATGTCCTCTTGGGTTCGATACAGCCAATAACAGTCTATCCGGCTGTTATTCCCTGTACTATTACCTAAGAGACATGCATTCTATTTTCTCTAATATTTTTATCCTATTGCCTATAGCCTATTGCGAGTTTATGAACTTTAGCCTTAGCCTCTGCCGGCTAGCTTAGGCTTACCTACTTGGCTCTACTTTCGCTTTCATTGTTCTAAAAATAATATCCTACATATTACCACTCGTTTGTTACTCACCTTGGGTTTTATATTTATTCACTTGGCAGTGATTTGCCTGTTATTAATTTTTTTATTATATTTTATTACCAATTGTGCAGTTGAAGATTTTAGCGTGTTACTCCAATTTTAAAAGCGTTGGAATGATGCTATGTTTGGGGGCGGAGTCTATTTTCAGAGGAAGAGAAATTCGCTTCTATTTAGGATGTATTTTCCTCTTTAAGGCGTGCTCGTCTACAATATATATATATATATATATATATATATATATATATTATATATATATATATATTATATATATATATATATATTATATATATATATATATAATATATATATATATATATATATATATATATATTATATATATATATATGTGTGGGGGTTGAGCCCTTGACCGCCGTCTACGGCCTTGTATTGTATATATAATATATATACTTAATATATATTACTATATATATATATACTATATTATATATATATATATATATAAATATAATTATATATATCATATATAATATATATATATCACAAGTATAATATAATGTAATATTTCTACTATGAAATATATATATATATATATATATATATATATATAATATATATATATATATATATAATATTATATATATATATATATAGTATATATATATATATATATATATATATATATATATTAATATATATATATATAATCAATATATATATATATATATTATATTACCAAATATATATATATATAACTATATATATATATATATATATATAATATATATATCATTATATATTATATATATATATATATAATATTTTATAATTATATATAAATTATATATATATATATATATATTATATATTATAAACTGCTACATTACTTACATGAACTTACATCTAGTGTCATCTACTCGTTGAATGAATTAGTACTTAAATATAGAATAGCATCTGCCAGGTCCTCCTTCATTTTTCCTCTTAGGTCCTCTTAACTTCTTAGGATTTTATAATGCGAAGAGCAAAAAAGCCGTTCAACGCTAACTTGCTTTGGAGGTAGAGCTGTAACAGCAATTGCCGCTTCTTGTACAATGTCTGGACACTTTTCGATGGCGTCTTCTAACTTAAGCTTCGAAGTTATATCAATTTTTCACCCTCTTCTCGAGCTTGCAGCAAGAAATTTTTAAGTTATGGAAAAACATTGTGTACAAAGAATGAGGAAGGACCTTGTCTTTAATTCCAATTACGAACCAGTCGACGCTTCGACTAAGCTCTTCAATATCTAAGCGAGCTTTTCTATTCATCATTTCTGAGGTTTCTAGAAACAATGACTTGAGAAGGTGGTAATGGGATAGTTTCATCACACATCACTTACAATATGTTAGATGTATCCTTTTCTTGTTGAATCCTTCAACCCTTTAATACAAATTGCCACGTTGCAAGTGCAGATTTAGCTATTTATTGTTGATTGTGACGTCATTCACCTGTAGATAGGACCAATATAAACAGCAGCTAGTTAGTATAGAATACCATTGTCAATGAGATAATTTACAATATTACTGGAGAAAGTATTTTATTTACTTCAGAATTTTAAATATAGATAGATCTACAAGAATTTTTGAAAGAAACTTTCATAAAAAAATTGAAACATCAGAGGTGGCAGTAGTTAAAAAAACTTTCGAAGTGTGAAATTACTTTTTTGTGCTGTGGAAGTCGCAAGTCAGTGAACTTTTATGAAATGATTGAAGTCACTCACCGAGTCACAATTCACAACTTTTTCAGTTCATAATTTTCTAACTCCAATTCTACTTTCTTGAAAGTTACTGACTCCAACTCCTACTCCGACTCCGACCTCTTGAAAATTACCGACTCCAACTCCGACTACCCTCTTGAAAATTACCGACCCGACTCCGGCTCACTCTCTTCAAAATTACCGACTCCGACTCCGACTCCGACTCCGACTCCGACTCCGACTCCGACTCCACAACCCTGCTACCCATCATCATAAAATACCAAAATGTCAACAAACCAAACTACCCACTCAGAAAAACATACACAAACTACAAAAAAGCAATTTGGACACTATTCATTCATCAACCATATAGGAAACAACATGCATCCCCTAAATATCACTAACATCAACACTCAACAAAACCACACAAAATTTCAACTCTCTAATTCAAAAAGCAGATAATAAAGCCATCTCCAGAGGTACATAAAGAAATACAACCCAACCCTAACACCTGAAAAAATCCCTAGAACAGCTAATTAAACAAAACAGCAACTCGCTCCAGAACAAAACTACCCAACTTCACTCCAAACGACAACACAGGTTAACGCCCTAAACGACCAAATCATAAACCTAACAAACCCACATTCTTCAAACAACTTCCAAACCTTCTTCATCAAAAGCATCCAACACACGAATAACACCAGAATGTGGGGGAAAACATAATACACTGAAAAAACTCAACCAACCAACAAACACACACACTCACGAATCCATCAAAAACCCAAACACACAAAACCCACAAAACCCACAAACCAACAAACACGACGTAGACACTCTTGCAAACTCACTTCTCAAAGACAGAACGGTAAAAACCCACACACCCTCAAAACAGAAAAAATCATCAAAAGTCTTCAAGAAAATAAAACTCAACCACGACCCAACAATACAATAGAAATAACCACAGCCGACCAATAAAACATAACGAAGACACTTAAAAACTCACATGCAACTGGCCCAGACAATATCTCAAACAAACACCTAAACACCTAGGGACACAGCTTTAAACACAATTAGAACAATGTATGTGTGTAACAGCTCCCTTAGCCTAAACTTCATTCCCTCTACCTGGAAAAAGCTATCATTATACCCAGAGTAAAACCAGGAAAAGGACCTCTAAAATAGCCCCTCATTCGCCTCTATCTCCATTATCAACACTAGCAAACTACTAGAATAAACCATACTATAAGCAAAATAACTCTACACATCATCAAGCACAAATTTCAACACGGTTTCAAACAAAACCACTCAACTACAACCGCACTCACAAATATTATACAACCCACAATCAACGGCCTAAACTCAAAACTAACTCATAAAACAATAATCATAGCAATCGTCATCAACAAAACATTCAATACATAACTTGATCCACAAAATAACAAAATCTAGCATCCCCACTAATCTAAAGAAATGGATCTCCAACTTTTTATCTACACGAACAACACATATGCAAACAAACAATACAAAATATTTTTACTATGTCACACCTTTCACGCTTCTATTACTTTTCTTATACTAATTATTCCTTAGGTGGGAGAAATAATAATAATAATAATAATAATAATAATAATAATAATAATAATAATAATAATAATAATAATAATAATAATAATAATAATAATAATAATAATAATAATAATAATAATAATAATAATAATTAAAGAATTTAGTCTGTAGAAGAGTAAAAGGGTGAAGAGTTAAGACACACAGTGAAGACAAGCCAATAAGGAACCAGTATTTTTCTTACTTTTGAGTCTTTGACTAAAATCATACTATATAACCAAAGTTTGATATAACCATATTTTAAGGAGGAAAAAATACAAGATTGAAATTAAAAATAATCATAATAGGACAAAAAATCAAAGGAATCATTTCAAAGACATCTTCAAAAATTAAATAAACAAGTAAATTAATCTAATTTAAAGTATAAAACAAACTATATACTGTGCTATATATTTTTTTGTCCTTTATTAAACCAGGGAGCAATAATAAAATTAGTATCGGAATGGTTGGTAATTATTTAATGCGCTAAGATTGTGTTCTTTCATTGCTGTACGATAAAAGAAGAATTAATTTTAATTTAAGCACCAGTGTTGCCGGAAGCCCGCGGGTGGTCTGCCGTGCATTGGGGGCAACGTGTATCCCACTCTATGGTATTCTTTTAATTAAAAAAAAAAAAAAACTGTCATGGCGCCTACATTCCATCATAAAATGCATTTCCCAGTTTTACCAACTTTACAAAGCTTAATTTTTTTTATTGCTCCCAGGTTTAATAAAGTAACTTTTTTTTTATTTATTTATCAAACGTTAATTATGTAATGATGAATACGGTTTATTAATAAATTCACAATTAAAGCTTTTCTCGTACGTTTTATTAGTATGAATATAGTAATTTTGGATATTATCATTTACTCAGTGATATAATCATAACCTAAAATATATTTTTGTTCAATTTGGGATATGATTGCATGTTGGGCTAGTTTCTTTGTATATCGTATGATTGTCTCTGCGCTTGCTGGAGTCTACAAATCCTGAAAATAAACAATTTTGGCCAGCGCGAAGTTCCTAGGTCATGTCAGAGTGTGTAGTTATGTCGCCATAGGCTGTGAGCTATTTATGGGATGAGCAGGATTGGAATTTGATTATTTGACTTGGCTTACTCTGCTTGATCCATCTTTGCCTCAGCAGTCTGACCTTGTTTTTGTAAACAAGGAAAAAAGTAACAAAAATTACATGAATAGATTCAAGCATACGTTTATGTAAATAAGGTAGGCCCAAGACGTAGACCATCAAGGTGAATATTTTTATTGTATTTAAAGGTTAGGGCCTACATAAGCTGGAGTGCCGAAGTGGAATGAGTGATTTATAGAGGGTGGGGTTAGAAGTGATATTTTGGTCGCCATTGGGATTAACTTAAGAGAGTATTTGGCATTGTATTTATTGTAAAGCTAGCTTAGATTAAAAAATATAGGCCTACTCGGTTTATTTTTTTTTTTCTGTGTATTATGATTTATGACAGTCAAATTAATTTGACAGATATGGCAAACCAGCAAAGCCTATCTTGTCAGCTATGGATTTTGTTTGCCTAAATAGCTCTTAGTAGATTATCAAGTTTGCCAAAATTTTGTTATCTTGAATTTTAGAGAAAATATTCTAGAAATAAGAAGAGCCACTATGGCCTATGAAGATTGTTTACCCTAGTCACTATCTATTAGTAAATGTATCAAACAACATGTGCTTGTGTAACATGCAGCACACCTTACACTGTGTTCGAAGAGAGCACTTAAGGTAATATAATACTATATATTAAATATAATTATAATTATAATATATATATATATATATATATTAAAAGAAACCATTAGTTTCATTAGCCGATTATATTAAAAATAATATATTAATATCAACATCATACTTTTTGCGAATATTAATTAAAATTATTCGCTAATGCATTCGCTTCGGACACATGCTGAATGCAATAATTAAACAATCGATTATATTTTACAAAGAAAATTAGCGACTTTTCTGATCATTTCAATAAGAAAATGAATTTTGAATAACCACCAACCTCCCTCGAGTCGTTAGTATTAACTTGGTCACACTCGAAGCTACTTAACAATTTTATTCCTATTTTACATATTTAGATTTTGTATTTATTGAATTTATTGATTTATTTGATTTACTTGATTATTATTAATTGATTTATATGATTTAATGATTTATTGATTTAATTGATATTATTTGATTTTATTTGTTTAAATGATATTTATGATTTATAAGGATATTATATATTTACTTGATTTATTAATTTTAATGATTTGATTTTATAATTTTATATTTTTGATCATATTTCTTTCACGATTAATCTTAAACACATTTGGAGAGTATTTCAAATCATTTGGTGGAAAACTTTATGAGAGCAATATTTTTTGCGTAATTGACTCTCATTGCCAGTTGTGTTGAGGTGGTAGTTTATACCTGATTATTGTGAGTTATTCCTAATATATAATTTGAGCATATAAGAGTGAGTAAGCCTATATTGACTTAAGTACTTAAACACTTATGCAAGCTGCGATAGGTATCTTCGGATTCACAAGTGTTGAAGGCGACACCAGTTAATGAAACATCCATGGTAAGGCAGCAAAACACTAAGGAAAGGAGGAAAGGAAACAAAAACAAACGAGAGAAAACGATTTAAGAATCTTCAACACCAGAGTTAAGGAATGAGGGAGATGTAGTCGGTTGAAGACTTCTGATGACCACGTAAAACACTATGAAAAAACAATAACCACACTGAGGAATTGTAGTTCAGGCGTACAAATGTGCTCTTAGAAAGAGAGCAAAAACAACCCGATATGCAGACAGTGCTGCTTTCACTTGGATAATGCGCTTTGATATGGCTAGTTTTCTTTTACTCCTGAGGTGAAAGGAGCGTACCTTCGCATCTCACTAGAATTATAAATGTCACTACAAAGAGCATTGACGTTGTAAGAAGAGTTTACTGCACGTTAATGATAGACTAAAATCTGCCAATTTTCCTAGTCAAAATAGGTTAAATGCATATCGGTTCAGGAATATGTACCAATTTTTAGATTATAACAATAACCCTACAACTTCAACACTATACTATCATAACGTTATGCGGTTACACTTACATCAATATTTGCTAGTGTATTACTCAAATCTAGTATCGATTGATTATCTTGACATTATGCATGCATGGACAAGCAATTTCAAGCGTTCTAAAAATTTTTCTGGTGGGTCTAAACCAACTTTCACTTCGATCGTTAAAACAATTACGGGTGAATATCTTCAGTGAACGTGTTTGAATGGAATGATTGAATAGAATGGAACCTATCTTCAGATAATGACACGTGTCAGAGTGTTTGATAGGTTGCCAATTATAAAAGAAAGATTTCCTTTCTTAGAGTTAATAACACAATTGGCGCGTCAGCTGAAATCAACGGTAACCTACCTATACTAAAAGGTGGCTTGACAATCGCTCAAAACATTAGTCAGGCAGATTACTTCTCTCAAAAGTATGGAAATATAGAACACTATTGCCCATAAATTATATAGATTCAGAACTTTTACAGATTAGCATGACCTTATTTGACCTATCTTAGAGAGAACTTGATTCTCTGCAAATGAATGATAAGAAACGCAAAAGTTAAACCACGGATACCTATACGCATTAGGGATTCTTTTAGGCGTATATAAATTGAAAAATCCTTATCACCATGAAACAATCTACTTACAAAACCAAAAAGATAATTAACTATATTATACTATTTCGAGAAGATAATGACCAAATTATTCAAAATATAATATATTCCTTGTCATTCTCGCAAATAGCGACGTACATTTTCTCTCCATTAACCTCACTAGAGAGGAAGAATTAGAATCATTCAGATCAATTACACATCATATATCAGTGGTTTTGATTAAGACTAAACTGATAATGTATCTAACAAGATATTAAAAGTTTCAAGTGGCAAAAACGAGTGAAATTTTGAATCACGAATTTATTCTGGCAGTCTTCATACTCCGTAAAGCGCAACAAACAAAAAATTTATCAACTTCTTAGGTTCTACTCTAGAAGAGTATACAATACAGGTGGTCCGCCACGACAGACATTCGAAGGAATATCAAAAATAGCTTGTATGCAAGATAAAATTAGGTTCAATAATGTCAAGAAAACAATAAGGGACCACGACACTTCACTTGCAGAAATGTAATCTGTAGAATGGTGACACGTTATAAACATGGTCAAAAAATGGGTAATTCATACCTCAAGCTTGTGTAGGTATTGGAAATAGAAAGATGCAAGGTCTACCTCTGCAGATTCATCAAAGAACGTATATAAGAGACTGTCAAAGTAAATGGGATTTCTCCTTGACCGGAGAGATCCCCTCTATCGCCGCCATAAGTGATACATGGTATAGAAGGTGTAGTGCTAGGGCCAGCGAGGGAGGGGAGGAGAAGAGAGGGGGAAGGCGACAGAGAGGGGCGCCGGTGGAACCGAACAAAACGGAGCCGAACCGGACGGAGAAGTGCAGGAAAGGAAGACCGAACCGGGACGCGAGCAAGAGGTGGAAAAGAGGCGAGGGGAGGTGGAACAACGGGGAGAGGCGGGACGGGGCCGAAAGAGAGCTGTCCATTCACTATCAAACAATTCATCCAACGCCCCTGCAGGCCTGTGCGCATTAGGCCACCTACGAGTCTGTCAAGTTAGGTCCTATTAGGTACTGATTATGTGTATGTGGAAAAATAGTTCAAAATATATTTTTTTAGAAGGTGATACACGCGCCACTGTCAATCCGTAATAATTAAGTGAGGTAGAGCCGTGGAGGGCGCAAATAGCGTGTGACTCAGATTAAACTGACAGTAGGGCCAGTCAACGACAATCCAAGAGTCATTATTAAGGATAGATAGCTCAGCATTCTTCCACCAGACAGCCGGTTCAACTGTGTGAACACCTCACTTTCCAGTGTCGTCTACCGACTAGAAGCACACGGTACCAAATGCAGGCAGAGCCGGGAAAGCACGGAGGAGGGGCGGGGGATTTATGTTTATAGGCTGTGAGAGAGGGTGGTTGCAATTAATGGAGGGACGTAGGATGGATTGTTCGATCAATGTTGTCTATAATTAATAGGATGGTAATTGTCTCTTTCAGACTACATTTAGAAGAATATGTTGTCTTAAACATATATGTTAACCTAGTTTGTGCGCTCTCCGATTGCGGTCTACAACAATAGCTAGAGCATTGGAATTCATTAATTCAATCGAATTGACATTTTAACGGAATTTACACACGGTGTAAGGCAACGATATTCGCCAACTAAAGTTATCAAAATGACACGATTACTCAATAAAAATTATACATCCTTTCCACTCGCGCGCCGGAATATAATTAGACGAAATTATCAATTATATATAGATGATAGCAATATCATAATCATCATATTTTTTCATTCATTTTCGCGAATCAAAATAACATGAATAAAAATTAGAATTAATAGAACAACATTGTTGCATGGCAATTTAAAATTTAAGCCTAATATCAATTTTAAAAATTAATCCATTCACCGCACTGAAATATTTTGGTTAAATTATGTAATATTACCAGGTCCAATCTTTTAAATTAAGATTCATTATTGAGCTAATTAACTATACTTACTATATAAAAAAAATTCTATGTAATAAATCCGTAGAGAAAGTCGAAAGTAGACTCCAGAAATAAATAAGAAATAACCTTATAATATATAATATAAATAATTATAAATATAAAGTATAGATACATATATATATATATTATAAATATATATATAGATATAATAGTGTATAAATAATATATAAGTATTATACTTTAATCGTATATTATAAAGCCTTATAATAGTTATATTAGGTCGTTATATATATAATATAATAAATATTTATATACTAAATAACTATATATGTATATATAATATGATTTTGTGACATACGGTATTTTTAAAATTTTTAATTTACGACAGATAATTACTATATACAATTCGACGTCTACATAATTATATGATATATATATGTTAAGTATATAATATAATAGGCATAATATTCATATATATATAGTATAGTCGTTCATGTAAAGTTTATATATAGTTAATATAAAGAGGCAATCCCGGTTTATATTACTATAGAATAAAAATGATTATTATATATATATTATGTATTATATATTAAGAGATTATATTTATGATATAATAGCATACTATATAATATATAATAACTATTGATAGATTGAGTATATGAAACTTGAGTTAAGTATAAATATATAACTAAATATAGATATACATCTTATAATAAGAATATATAGTAATAGATATATAAGATTATACAATCACATTAGTTATATTTAATTAATTTAATAGAGCACCTAAAAATGCATTTTAATCGTTTATATTTCTATTTTTAGACAAATTTTATAAAAGTAAAAAATAGCTTTAATATATTTATATTAAAATTAAAACATTTTAAATAATGTTCTTTACAATGTTTACAGTTTTAATATGTTTGCAGTTTTGGGCTTTTGGCTGGATGACTCTAGGTATAACTTTTAATATCCTCGCAATCACAGTCACAAGTACGTATGAGACTATTCGTCATATAGAAAGATTTGAGACAATTAGTAGAAAGAATAAGTCCAAGGCGTTGAATTTTTCCTATTAAAAGGACACACAGCGCTATTATTTCATTGCTGAATTCGCTTGCTTGGTCTGGTGACCATGTTAAATATCAAATTCGGCAATATAATAATAAAATAAGTAATTAATATTAATAATAATAATAATAAGAATAATATCAATAATATAATAATAAATAATTCAATAATAATAATAATAATATTAAATATAATATCATATAATAATAAATAATAATAAATATAATATATAATAACAAGTGATAATAATAATAATAATAATAATAATAATATATACATAATAATCAATAATAATTAATAATTGGTAAATAATATTAATAATCAATAATAATAATAATAATAATAATTAATATAATAATATAAAATAATAATAATATAATAATAATAATAATAATAATAATAATAATAATAATAATAAAAATAATAATAATAATAATAATAAAAATAATAATAATAATAATAATAATAATAATAATAAAATCAATAATATAATAATAATTATGCAAGAATTAATTAATAATAATAATTTAATAAATACACTCCAATAATAAATAATAATAAGTAATAATTAATAAAACTAATACTAAAAGCATCTGTCAATTATTCTCCATTCCACAGGTCTGAAGTGAAAAGCATCAGCTGCTAATAATAATAAATTGATTGTTATTGAAAGCTGTTATTGTGTAATTTGTAATTATAATTTTGTATTTAGTATTTGTTGTTGTTATTATATCGCTATTGTAATTGCGGAATTGCTGAAGCTGTAATTGTAAAAGTGTATTTGCTATTGTAATTGGAATAATATGATTTGATTGTTTTTTTTTTTTCTAATTTCATTCTAATATGTTTGTAACAATTATTCATATAGCTGTAATCGAGTCTATGGTGAAAACAGTCCAGATGGTAGTTTACAGAGCAATCTGGAGAACAATCATATACAATGTAGTCTAGAAATTTGGTTATTCTAATATTGTTACTTGAAAAGAAACGTAAAATTTGTTATTCTAGTTGTAAGATTTCTAATGTTGTCAGAGCTACAAGCTTAACACCTGGAACGGGTTTTAGCCGGGATTATTACCAACGAGTTCTTGAGAGCAATAATCGCATTTATTTTACAAGAATCGAAAGACTTCTTCACGATAGCTGTCTGGTGTTTGACCTTTTCTCACTGTTTAGCAATGTTTATTTTAGACTGAGAAAAGGATAGCGTGGTAGTCATTTGTTCTCCTCTCTCTCTTTTAGTTTCAGGGTAAAAAAGCGTTGAAGTGTAAATCGGTTCATTTAATCTGGTAGAATTTGCTTTAAGCAAAGACAAATTTTTTTTTACTTTTTGTTGTATAAACTGATCAATAATTTTTATTTTCATCGGAATTATTTGATTAGTGTATTGTGTCAAAATAACTACCAAATCATAGTTTATTACTTTCAGTTATTTAAATTTAGTGTTTTTTTTCTCTCTATTCTCTGTAGTTATTCACTTTAATATCGAATTCTAAACGAATGGATAAATTTGAATTTATATTTTATTATCATTCTCTTTTAATTTTTGAAGAGTTATTAAACTGATTTATTTTGAATATATACAATAAATTTATATAAATATAGTTCTTTTTACAAATGAAAAAATAAATCTCATTAATATTTTTAATTTAACACAATTTTATATATATAAAAGAAAAAAAAATTCCAAAATTACATGTAACAATCCCTGGAAGTTTTCTAAACCAATAATTTTTGTCTGCATCCGTTTTGTTATAAATAATAGTCACAACCCCACGTATCCAGTTAATTGAAATGCATTTAATATGTAACTGTATTGATAAAAGATCTTTAAAATTTTGATTTTTTGGTTATAATTTATAGTAATCTTGCACTAATTATAATGAAATTGAAATAATAATAATAATAATAATAATAATAAATAATATTAATAATATAATAAAATAATAATAATAATAATAATAATAATAATAATAATAATAATAATAATAATAATAATAATAATAATAATCACCATCTATATAATAATAAATTAATATTAATAACTATAATATAAAACAGTTATTTCAGATACTTTCTTATACATGATCAATGACAAATGTCACATGATCTTATTTTGTTGGAAAAGAATTATGATATAATATTGAAAATACTTCTTTATTTTAACATATTTTTTAGCTTTCCAGTCTGATGTAGCGACATAGCTTACAATTTGTTAAGTTGAAAAAAATATGTCCTCATTCATGTCATGTAACACACCATAACATTAAATTTCGGAGTTTCTGGCCAATTCACAAGTGAATTTTATTTTACAAAGTCCCAGATTATGTCATTTTGTAGATTTGCATACCCTTCTTAACAAATAAAAAATTGCTCCATCAGAAAAAGTTAATTTTTCTCATAATATTTCTGTTGTCTTCCAATCTCTTCTGTTTAGTAGTTGCAAAGTTCCTACTTAAAACTCCATCATCTTATATCATTAAGTTCATCAGGGTGCATTTGAATATATTTCCTCAAGTCTTTATGAATACTGAAGTATTGTTAACTCATATCATACAGTTCATGTTGATTTCCAAAGCTTGACAGAGGAATAACTGTCGCGCTCGACAGACATTTGAATCTAACGTTCTATGTCACCAGTATCGCTTCTTATACAATACTTCCAGTGATCATTAAACTTTTATACCAAAAAAGAATAGTATACCATGGTGCTTTTCCTATTATAAGATTCCTAAATAAGCATCCAACTTCAGTTTTTATAAGCACCTAAACGTGTTCTTCCTTTTTATTGAGGATTCATAGCAACTGAGAAAAATAGCTTAGAATCTTAAACCTTTGGAATCGTGCGCCCGAATTTATCAGACGCCCTAAGAACTTTCAACTTAAGATTTTATGAGCACCCTCAACACACGTTCCCCCTTTTTCTGAAAATACACAACGACTTAGAAAAATAGACTAGACAGTTGGGAGACAGCTTATTTATCAGATGTTCGTGACCAGTAACTATTTATAACACATTTTAAGTTACTTCAAAGACCTTTTGTGATGAACAATTAAAGTGTACTAGTTTTGAAGGTTGTAATGTCTTTTATTTACACTCTGCGTGTATGTTACATAGCGGATATGACGAAAGTATCGGAATCATTAACGAAGATTTGGGATTTGGATTTCTCAAATATATATATATATACATATATATATATTATATATTATTATTAATATATATATCAATTATATATTTTTATATGATACAATATATAATATATATATATATATATTATATTATATCATCAATATATATAAGCGCATATAAATATCGCTATATAAATATAACATAATATAAATATTAGTATATAATATATATAATATAATAACTATACACACTCACCTAAATATATATATACGTATAATATAATATATATATATATAAATAGATATATAATTATATATCCTTATATATAATTAATTATTACTATATGATAATAGTTTAAATATATATATATATATATATATATACCCTATTCAGTTTAAGTTGTGTGAGTGTGTTGTAAGGTATAGGCTATAAGGTATAAGGGTATTATAAGGTGTATTATATGGTATAATTTTCTATGTTTTAACTTTGTAAATCTTATATTTATGAACCTTTACAAAGTATTTATACAGTACTAAGGTGTGTATATGTATTTTTTAGATAAACTTTCCCTATACATTCATGTTATTTTCAGAAATATTTTAAAGTGGATTTAATTGTAGACTTTTGTGTCATGTATGTGGATTTCATTTTAAGGTATATGATTTGTATACTGGATTGAGGATGATTCAAACACCGTTACGAATTGGTTGGATGATATGGCATATTTCTTTAACAAAAAATACTGGTATCTCTCCAAAACACTTACCAGCTAAAACGTGAACATTGACAGTTTTTGGTTTCGAATTGGCCGGGGCACAGGTGTATACCCCAGAATGGTTGGGCTCTGCGTACTGAACAAGAAGACGAGAGGTGCCTTGACGTGCCCTTTTTCCGTCTGAACGTGGACACCTTCCTCAGATGCTGGATCATAGCTAAACTAGCGTGCAATGTGCAGCATAAGTGCATTAGAAAGTATTAAAAAACATTACGGGTGATATATAGTAGATATGCTTTATTATAAGATTAAAAATTTAATTATTTTTATTTATACGATTTTGCGTTCTGGACCCAAAAAACACGGCACGCATATATAATATAAACATATATCGAATAATATAACAATATTATATTATATATATAATATATATATATAGATTATATATAAGTATAATACTAATAATATACACTATACAATATATTTCTTTAATATAATAATATAGATATATAATATATTAAATATATATTAATATAGGCCCTTTTTTTAATTTCCGACATTTTTTTTAATGTTTTTGCAATCGGACAAGGTTATTTTTTATAATTTTAGTGGGAGCTTAAAAAATGATTAATATCATTATTAGTTATTTAATTAAATAATAATATAAGTATATAAGACCTCTTAATATATAAACTAATGTAACTATTTAGTACGTACATATATACTAATATATTATATATATAATATATAATATATAATATATATAATATATATATATATATAGTTAGCTAGATATATATATATTATGTGAAATATATATATTATACGTATAATATATATTATATATAATTTTATGTTCTAAAAAAGAATATTATATTATACTATATTGTATTATATTAGAGAAAAGTTATCAAATTATATTTATATATTAGTATATGATTATACATAATAACTATATAATCGTCATAATAAATATTGTAGTGTAAATATATATAGAGAGCCGCAATCCGTATTGTCTCAAACACCACAATACTACAAGGAAAAGAATACATTGTTGGAACTGAAGTCGAAATGTATAATTTAATCTCTAGATTTATAAAAATAATAAAGAACACTATAAAATCAAGTCTCTCTCTCGAAAGTATACAATAGCTCCAGGGAATAGAATTACAATATTTTGGAATCCTTGCTTAAAATTTTAGTTAGGAAATGTATATAAACAACAAAACAAAAATTTAAAATAAATAAAATTGGCTATTTATATTTGGGGAAGGAAGCGTGGACATGAGATAGCACCTTTATCGATTATATTATATAATATATATAGATTATATTTATAATAATATATATAGTGAGAATAATTCTCTATTTAATCATACGTATTAGTAATAGCTATAAGTCTCTATTTATACTATACCTTATATACTCTATATATATATATATAAGTAAGCCCTTATATATATATAATACTAGTATAATATATATATATATAATTATATTTATATATATATATTAGTACTATATATATATAATATATTAGTTTTTATAGGGTTTACACGGCGATAGCTAGGGAGGTCGAAGAACGACGGGGGAACCAGGAGGACGTTTACCACCTCGTAGGGGAGAGGGCGGCAGGAGCCCCGACGACTACCCAATACAAGAGAGGGGTCTCGAGAGACCTCACCGCAGGGGGGGAATTAGTTCCTAGCCCCGTAGTTTCCCGGAAGGCGAGAGATCCCGACTTCCCTGCATCCGGGGCAGACATATACCCTTGTGTTGGTATTCTTATGAAAAAAAATAAGCAAATTTAATAGAAAGTCTACTTATTTTAACGAGTAACCAATTAAAAGGTCTCTAAATAGGCTCTTAATCATATTACTTAATTACAACAATACTTTTTTATTTATTTTTTTTTTTTTTTTTTTTTTTTCCATTTTCCTAACTAACATTCTACCAGGATTCCATTAACTAATGTATTATTTTCCCTGAGCTATTGTAGTTTGTGAATATATATTATAAAATAATATATAATTATAATATATATATATTTATAATCTAATTATTACTTTATAAGGTGGTTAAGATAGGTAGAAATATTGAATTCTTAATTACTACTAATTATTAATGTTTAATTTTCCTATACTATATATATATATATATATATATATATTATTTATTTATATTACATTTTATCTTGCACAAAAATTAAGACCAGAACATCCCCGGCAATAATTATATCCTTTTCCCGGTTACCTTTGTATAAATATATTATATAATATTGGTAATTAATAATTCTTCACTCAAAGATTAATTTAAAGAAAATGAGATTATTTTTAAGTAGTACATTTAAAATATACTGATTACATGTAAATTTAATTTTAAATACTATTTAAATTATTATTATAAGGTATTTTCTCTCTCAATAAATGTTCAAAAGAATTGGTTTTCTTAATGTGTAACTTTTGTGAAACTTATCACAATAAATTGTCTATACTCGTTCAAACTGCAATTGATTCAGCCACCAACAAAGTATTGTCAGAAAATAATAAAATATCTAAAGATATCAAATTTATGTAAAATAATAGTATATATTATAGATATAGAGATAGACTAATATATATATATATATATATATATATATATTATATACTTAATATATATATATATAATTATATATTATATAATATATAATATATATTATATATATATATATATCAGTGGTGGGCTCGTGGTCAAAATTCATGAGTAGGCAAATCAAAAATAATATATACTATATATAATATATTTATATATATAACAATAATTTATATAATATATAATATTATAATATATATATATATATTATATTACTGATGCAATTGCCACAAGTTTAAACATCTCCAGTTACATCATACTTAAATTATCACTAAGTCGCCTGTTCTAAGGTTAGGTCTTTTCAAAATTGACAAAATAAATTTTAATTTTCCATTTTAATTTCAATTATCGGTATATCAAATACTTTTTTTTAATTTTTAAACTTTTCGTCTTCAGGTATACAATATACATTAACTATTCTACTATATAGAGTATATCTCTCGTTACACTTAACATTATTCTATATATATATATATATATATATATAATATATATATATATATATATAATTAATTAATTATATAATATATATATATATATATATTATATATATATAGGTACTATATATATATATTATATATATCTTAATAATCATACCTAATAAATATATACTAAATTTATATTATATAATATATATTATATATATATATATATATAGATATATTATATATATAATTTTATAACTATATAATATATAATATAATAATAAATACAATTATATAATAAATCTAATTATTTATTATATATATACTTACCTATATAATAGATATGCGGACTAATGCAGAGAATAAATGGATTATCACTATATGAAATCACTCATGTATTGCATCAATATTTCCAACATTATTGAATTTCAAAAAGCCTACACTACCGAAAAAGAAATTTAGTAATTATTAAATAAACTTTAAATTTGAAATACTGACAGATTAGTTTCTCTGTGTTAATAAACAACAGCTCAATTAATATTAAAAGAAAACAAAAATTAGTAAATTTAATAAATAAAAATTAATGTTAGAGAAAAAGATGCGTCATAGTCTACGTTAACTCCAACACAAACTTTCAAGTCTAATTAACAGTGGAAAAACTGTTATGCGACTTGGGTCTGCGGAGGCATGGCTCTAAAGTAGCTCGAGAAAAAGTCTGACTCTCACCCGCCTTTCTCAGATTTCTGTGGTGGAGTGGTCAAATTTAATGAAATTATGGAATTAAAATTAATCGGGATAAGGCAGATTTTAAAGCTACAATTTAAAATTTATAATTATAATATTATAATGATTCAATGAAATTATTGCTTCACTCGATGTCTTTTTACGGAGTGGCAAGGGTAAAGGTTTCGTTATCATTGGAAACAAAAATTAGCTACTTACTTGCGGAGTATCCCTGTGCACATCTCTCCAAATCTAGTATTGCTGCAGAATTAAGGAACATTGGTATGGTTAAAAAGAACTAACCGCACAACGCGCAGCTAGTAAAAAAGATACTCCTCTCTCAGTTATGAAATATGACCCGAACATTCGAAAACTTCACTTCAACGAAGAGAACAGAAATAAATATAAATAAAAAAGTAAAAATAAGTAGGTATTAAATAATATTATAGCCACATGAAGTATGTTGAACAAAACCAATAATTATTAATGTAAATAAAAGCGTAATTATCTTATAATAAATTTTTATGTACCATTTAATATTGCTTTATATACCATAGACTAATAATAATATAATAAAAAAAAAAATATAATGATGATTTAATGATAATGAAATATTAATAAGGAAATATAAATTTTATATTAATATATAAAAAATTGAAGAAAATGAATGTAATAACGCTATATATATATATATATATTAGAAATAATATATATTTGTAATTAAATTAATATAAATAGAAATATAAATAAAATATAAATAAGTAATATATATAAGAAAGATATTTAAATATATATAGATATAATTATATTATATTATATTATATATTATAATATATAATATATGGATATAAGGTGTAAAAGATATCATTAGATTATATATATATATATATTAAGATATTATATTATATATATAATAATTATAATGAAAAATATAATTAATATATATTATAAATAATATATATTATATTAAGGATATGTCAAAGCATCTGGAGTTTAGGTTATAATACAGTACATCATATAAATTTTGAATCAATTATCTAAGTAATGTTTAGGTAGTTATTAGTAAAAAACGGAATTATTTATTTATAGGTAAAGAAATTGTATACTTAAAGAGTAATGTTACAGATTTTAATAGTGGTGAGTTCATCTTGACCTAACAAGGGATCCCGTATTGGCCTACTCGTAGGTCACATACCACCGGAAATAATAGAAGCCCCACATATAGGATATAGATATATTAGGAAAAGTAGGGTAATAATAATAAATATGTATTGTAATATATTAATTTAAATAGGGTAATACAGCAATATTAGAGGACTTATAATCCATATGAATGGCTGAATTAATTATATTTTACTAATCTATACATATCCATTATGCATCAA
The DNA here is from genome assembly GCA_015478945.1 of Trachelipus rathkii. NCBI lineage: Eukaryota > Metazoa > Arthropoda > Malacostraca > Isopoda > Trachelipodidae > Trachelipus > Trachelipus rathkii. The sequence continues at coordinate 39,419 of JABUQX010097277.1, read as the reverse complement.
TATTCACCAGTAACTACAGGAAGTACAACCATATTAGCAAAAATACGAAGGACCATTCCCTTTATCAGATTATAACTTACCGATAGGTTAATGACTATAATTCAGATTATGAGCAGTATTATGTCTCTGACCTAAGTATAATTAACTTACCAATTTATAACTATTATAAAAGTTGTTATTAGTAAGGTATTATAGTGTGTTGGCTTGACGTTTATAGTGCTTTTTTTGTTATCTTTTTAACTTTAATAGAAATAATAATTCAATAACTAATGATATGATGAGGATCATATGCAACGTAGTTAATTTTTACATTCCTTCATCGAATAAATAAAATATATAATTACATAAAATTACCCCATCTTGAAAAATAAATGTATGAACAAAATAAAGATACGTAGTATATAAATAATACCAAAGAAATTATAAATAATAATAAAATGTAATTTAATATATATTAGTAATTTATAACAATTATTAATAAATAATATAGTATATTACATCAGAATATAATTTTTGTCGATTAGGTTTAAATGGAAAATAAAATTTGGTATACTATAGGTATGATGTATGTACTAAAATGAGAATAAATATAAGAAAAATGTATCCCTAATATAATATTTAGATATTTTTACGTTTTTTTGCTCATATTTAGTGTTGTGTACCTGCTTACCTTCTGGTTTGCATATCATACAGATATTTTACAGTTCAAATACTACTCAAGTTATAATGCAGAAGTATTCATAATAGAGTATTCCCCATGCTACAAGGATATAGCTACTGAAGTCACTATATAATTCCTTTATATTAATATCATACACTATATAAAATTTAATCCATCAATTGTGTAATTATAAGAAAGTTACCTTTCATCCAGAAGTAGACCCAAAAAAAATCACGGTAGGCACTTAAAATTAATTTTGAAGCATGAAATAATATATTGGTACCCTCATACGTAATTAGGTAAAATGTTATCTCCATATAGACTTTTTTAGTTCCACCAACAAATGATGGATGATCGAATATCACTTCTTTTATTTATTTGTAAAGTACTGTAGAATATAAAAATATATATATAATATTTATATGATCTAATAATGATATTTATATGTGTCTATTACGGAGAGAATATATAAAATACTAGAAAAAAATATACTAAATAATTATATTATATAAGTATTTAATAGTAGAAATAGAGTTATAGAACAATATACTTCTTGAGATTGGTAGTAGTTGCTTGTCGTAGATTGTACATCTGTTTATGCTACTTGTTAAAGCTCTTAGTTTAACACTCCCTGCTAGATCTGTTTGATTATAATTCATTAGGTATTTTATATATCTTCAGAACAGTTTCTTTTTTCACGTTGTGATTTCTTTTTGTTTTCATTAGAAGGGAACCAGTTTGTAGGATACGCTATTATTACTTATTAGAATAATATAAATGTAACTCTTATAAAGCACGATATGACTATCTCAAGAACTAGAACTTTGAAGAACTCGTGTATCAGACTAGGTAGCTTAACATTTCAATTAACATAGTTGTTTCTTTCGAGTCCAGGTCATAATATTTACAGTAGTAATAACATTTATTATAGTAATTAAACTCTCCTTGGCAATTGAGTGCCTTCTTTAGATTAGTCTACCCTTTGTGAAATTTTTACAAAATATTAAAAATGTCTTATGCTGGTATGGACGAGTGTGTGCGCGTAAGAGAACATCGTTGCTCGCCCATGATTTGCGTTCTCCCATCTTGCTTTTTATTTGATGAAATACTTTTTCAATATGCCATCTGCATTTTATAAATTTGATAATCAAGTATATATGTCTCGTTTATGACATAAAGTGCCATTAGATCGAAGGAAACACTGAATTTAAAGTTTCAAGATCTCAAAGTAAAGCTCGGTAATAATTACGACGTGGAAGTATACACATAGTACTAATAAAACTGCACATGAGACGCGACCTCAATAATTGATATGGATGAATATAATCATGTTAGGTGGCTCGTTTGATGATTGTGATATCGTGCGTTTTCTTTTTTGGTTAGAAAAATATGTTTATTCCAAGAATGAGATACTTAGTAACATATAAGTACCCACTATTTTCAAAAATTTAATCCCCAGTATGCGGTTTACTATAATATATCTTACTAATATATCAATTTGGAGTATTTATATTATTAACATTGTTATGCTTTAGGCTATACCAAAGATGATAATCGATGCAGGCTTTTCTCCTGGTTCTGAAGCATCTTCCTACTACAAAATTATAAATGATTGTAATACTTATATATTATTGAGTGTATAAGACCAGCTATCTTTATGTAATCAGTTTGTTTGTCAATATTAATGTACTGCTCTGGACTTTTTTAGTAGTATAAATTTATTTTGCTTAAAATATGTATAGAAAAATGAATTAAAATTATAAATATATATATTAATATTAATATCACCTCTTAATGTAAAACGAGGAGTAATCTTCAATTGCATTGCTTAGAACTAAATTCTGTGTAACTCCATGTGTGCGTCCTCATCAGCTCGCTCTCGCCCGAAATACAGACTAATCTGAGTATTCTTATATTATTGAAAGTTGACAATGTTACATGTACATGATAATAACTTATAGAAATATGCGACTGTAAAAACCAACACTATACTACCTCAACATCTAGTCAACCCATATTATATTATTTTGATTAGTAATAAGATATAAAATCTCGCTTAATATATGATAATAGTATATATAAATAATAATTTTGTTGTAAGGAGATATATTATTTATACTCATTGATGATTAACATATGATATTTAGTATTGTATTCTATACTCTATATTCTTCATAAGACTTTGTTATTAGTGAACCAGGGAAAGGAAACTGATAATCTTGCATATTTAAATATGAGTATACGGCTATCTTATTACTACTGTTTAGTATCAAACATCATTTAGAAAGGCCATTAAATGTAGAGTCATTGATATGTACACACCTCAGAAATGAGCATGTTATTATTTATAGAAATAAATAGAATATAACTCTGTTACCTTAGATATAACATGATCTTATAATATAAATAAGTAGTGTCAAAGAAAGGGGCTTAGAGTTAATATTCGTAATTATAGACAGATGAATCTCTAAAATTTTATGACTGTATTATTTAAAATTCAATAATTATTATAAGATCAGAATATTTTATTAATATTTGTTCTTAAGTGATTATTATAAGTCATTGTTTTATTGGATGTGGTAATTAAGCTATAATAAATTTGGACACACGATTTATTTTGCAATAAGCCTTTGGAATGTAATGTCAGATGTTTAGAAGAACTGAAGATTATTTTATAAATATATAAAAGTAATAATCATAGATCATATATTGGAATATTAACAGCCACCATTGTATTTCTATTATATTATATAGATATATATTTAGTTCTTGTACCTACCAAAATTAGGGCTTAGAGTATTTTTATTATATTCCCAGTGACTCACAATTTATATTTCTTAATCACTTACAAATTAAATAAATATATATACTTAGTTTAATTAAATATATTAAGTTTTAATATATAATAATTAATGAACTAAATCATAATTTATGGTCGTTAACATTTGATTAATTAATATATAATAATATATATTAATATATATAATTATCATATATAATATAATATTTTATATATATTAAATATTAATATAATATTATTATAATATATATAATATATATAAATTAATATATAACTATATAATAATTAATAATATCTATATATATATAATATTTATATATATATATATATATATATATATATATATCTATATTAATATATATATATATTACTAATATATATATTATTTAAGATATATAATAATATATTATTATATTAATTTAATATATATATATATACTAGGTATATATTATATTATATATTAATATATATAATATATATATATATATATAAGTATAATATATTATTATATATATATATATATAAATAATATATATATATATATATTTAATTATTAATTATATATATATATTAATATAAAAATATATTTTAAATTATATTATTTCTATTATTATATTTAAAATATATAGATATATATATATAATATATTATTAATATAATATATTATTAATATATATTATTATATATATATTAATATTATATTATATATATATAATAATATATATAATATTTATAACTATTAATTAATATATAGATATATATTATATATATAATATATAATATATTTTTAATATAATATTACACAAAAATAAGTGATAGAAAAATGATAGATGATATAGTTTATCTTCTAATCTAATATCGCTTAAACAAAAATTGTACCTAATATCTTATCTTATTTTTATGTAAACAATTTAATATTAAATACAGTGTAACCTGAATTTAATATATTGTATATTATAATTGTTTATTAAAACAGGTTTTATTTTGTGTTCCCCCGGGCTCTGTTTCTATTGGTGTTATTTTTGGGTAACGATTTTTAATAGCCTTATTTTCATGTAAGGTTATCGGGTAATGGGAACTACCATACAAATAATTAAAGCTGGACCTTAAGAAATGATCCATAAGAGAATGAGACCACTAGCTTATACTTATAAAGATTTTATTATCGACTCATTAAAATTTTATATAAATTATAAGTTCTTAGATAATACATATTATAATTATATATATATTATTATATATATATAGATAGATAATAATATAATTGAATAATACAAACAAAAATAATGAAAATGTGTTATTAATAATGTTAAACAAAAAAGTGTCACAAATTACTGTAACAATTTAATTACAAAGAATAAATATTTTATACTATCGCAAGGCTAGGTTTATGGCAACATCAATCTATATAGGTTAAAGCTGAGTATGGCAACATCAATTTATATAAACATTAAAAGTTTAGAGAGGAACATGAGCGTATTGAGACTGTCCAAGTTGACTAGAGTAATAACATGTTTATGCAAAACCCACACAGCCCCCTACCCAAAGGCTTGTCAATATCTTACAAAGTATAAACTATAACTAGGCTACTACCAAAAATAAAAACTGTAGCCAAGTTACACGCAAACCAAACCACAAACTTTTAATAGTTTATGATTGCAGCATGCAGATTTCCCTTAATAGCTTACTAAAAACCCTCCCAATTTCACTTATTCAAAATATACAATACTATATGATGCCCAAACCATACATTTACTTATCCAATCCTTTCTTAAATATTGCAAGTGAGTCACACTCAACAACCTCCTGCTGCAAACCATTCCAAAAAATTAACATAATTTCTGAATGAATGTTTTCTTACATCAATATTATATGCATTTTTCTTAATTTTCTTATCGTGGCTCCTAGTCTCCCATTCATGATCTTCTAAAAAGAATTTATTAGTCAGTATTATCTATTTAGGGTAGCTGGAACATTTTCCCTTCGTTTCTACGGGATTGATATTTTAAATGACAATGAACAAATGCACTAAAAATCAATTTGAATTTGCAATTGCAAAATTACAAGAGGATTATAAAATAACATTCGAAACATCCTTGACACTACTAACAAAGTCTCAAGATTAACTTTCATCCAGAATAGCAATTTTGAGATTCAACCATGGCACCATTGTAGAAATTGAGCCAGAAAAAATCCTTCAGACTCTAGAAAGATTAAATGAAAACTCTTAAGCAGTTTTCCTGCTGCATTTAATCTTCCTCTCTTTAAAACTTGTGTCTGCTCTCACCTAAGGGATTTATGTAAGGCTTTGGTTTGGGTGGGTTTTCATTCTTGTTTTGCCCTGTACTTTGAAAAGGTCTCTGTGGTGGTACTGTGTAAAAAAAAAAAAAAAAAAACCCTTTTAACTTGAAATAAAATGGTTTTGTTTACCACAGTCTCATTATTATAGAAATGTAGATCTTTTCATTCTCAAGTCAAAACATTTTGAACTGTACTTTGACTATTAAATAACATCAAAATTGCTGGTTTACACTTTGGTGTTAAGTATTTTAAATATATCAGTTAGATTGTTAAGATAATGCAAATTGTCAATATTTAATGGAAAAAAAAAGATTTTATGCTGCATATGAAATAGTCGTATTTTGTGATTTCTGATAAAAGTGGTTTTATTTTATTTTGAGTCATCAAACCTTAGACCATTGCCATTTTTTATCTAAAAGTAGTTTTTTTTTTTTTTTTTTTCTTGTAGTCTTGTGATAGTAAAAGATCTATAGTTCTCAGTTTTTCCAGACGCTGGTTAGTATGGTATACCAAAATGAGTTCCAGTATCTAGTGGATATTATTTAACCTTGACCTGTTTGACACACAATTGCCAGTATTAATAAGTTCAAATTAAATTTCTCTAGTCAATTGAAAGTTCACTTCTCTTCCTACCCTCCTTACAACCATTAAATAAATCTGTAAACTGTGAAGATAATCTTTTTTCGAACTCTATAATATTTTGTTATAGCACTTCATTCTTTGATTTAGAAACATAATAAAATCTGCTATTATCTTAATCTACAGATTTAAAAAATTATTGAAAGACTACTCTGTAATATAGAAAGTTTCACTGTAGAGAGTTAAGTATTACGAAGCTAAGTCAGTCGGATTCTAGAATCTACATACTGATCACCTACGTCAATATTTTAAATGTCTTCATCTTATTTGGTAACCCTTGGTTAAGATCTCCTTTTTCTGGGCTTTCATAAGGTCAGTTGTCGGTGCCTTAGTTTACGAATTTATATGAATTGAATGTATGGTACTTAAAAGATGAATTAATTTTCTTTAAAATCAGATGTGAACTTTAAATATTTTAAAGTTGATAGTTGGAAATTGCAAATATACTTTAATATTTGAAATTAAATACGGAGCAACATTGAAATTACTCTAAATTTTATGTAAGATTAATGTGTATTTTATGAGGAAAATAATTTCCCTCTCTGCCATTCACACCTTCAAAAAAAATTTGCAGCGAAGGACATCAGACTATTTTTTTTTATAAATTAAAATTATTACAAGTAGAAGACTTTAAAATCAAATCCAAAAAGTAATTTTTAAGTTAAAATGATACATAGACTATAAATATTAGTGGAATTCTTTTTGTACTATTGGAACATTGTTAAAAGAAACTTGGTTAAATATATATATATATACCGGTATATATATATATATTATATATATTTAGATATATATATATAGTATATTATAATATATATATATATATTATATATATATATATGGGAGTATATATATATATAATATATATATAGTATACCCGGTATATATATATTATATAAATATGTTATATATATATATATATATATATATATATATATATATATATATATATATATATATATATATATATATATATATATATATATATATATATATTAGTAATATATAGATATATATATATATATATATATTATATATATATATATACGGTATATATATATAATATATTAATATAATATAGTATATATATATATATATATATATATAATATATATATATATTATATATATATATATATATATATATATATATATATATATATTGACAGGTATGATTATATATTATGGATGGTACAGTGAAGAAGTGCTTAATGAGGTGGCATGAGTATAGTGACTCAGTTACTGATGCTCTCCAAAGTTTGAGACATCAGGAGGAACTTTTGGATGTAACATTGGCATGTGAGGGTAAAACAGTTAGAGCTCATAAGCTCGTGTTAGCAGCTGGCAGTCAGTATTTTAGAAGGGTCTTTAAGGTAAGTTGTAAAATTACTGTATGTTTTTAATGTTATTGTACAATTTTGTCTTTTAATAATGCTTAAAGAATGTAAGTATGAAATTAAATTTTTGTGATGTTATTTAAAAGTTTTTTGCAGTTATATATATATGGTGTGTGTTTTCATGTTATGGATGAATTTAACTTTTTTTTGTATAATTTTGTCCTTTAAGCTAATGCTTAAAGAATGAAAGTACAAAACTATCTTTTGGAATGTTATTGAAAAGAAAACCTCAGTTGCCCTCGTAGTTACTGAATTATTTTTATTTATTTAGCATTATTCATTTGAAATTTTATAGATCTACACAAAATTATTTTGGGATTTCTGGATACGTAAAATTATTAATTTTAGTATTTTTAATTTTAAATTTTCATTTTTTAAAATTGTGAATGAAGCCACAAGATATTTTTGAAATTATTTTTGTTTATCCAAAGATCAAATAGTTTCTCTTTTTGTTTTTTTATTAAATTCCTTTTCCGATAACATATAATAGTAGTAAACAAATCTTTTTATTCTCTAACTGTTATTGCTTAGCTTACTTAGACTTTAACTCTTTTTGCACATTGGGGGACACAAAAAAAAATATATATATATATCTATCCACCTCAAATCAAGATAAACCCTCAAGTGAGTGGATATGCGCACAATATAATATGAGTAAGATTATACTCACTGGGCAAAATAGTCGGTAGATTAATAATTCTACAGTTTAGAATTGCCTTGAAAAGAGGCCCAACATGTTAGTTAATTATATTGAAGTGTTAGTTATACAGTATATTTAAACAAAAGTAAGATGTGAGAATTAGAAATGTTCCTAATTTAAATCATCATAATTTGTAGCAGTTATAGTTGCAGTATATGTAATTTCCAGTGTGGCCGCTTCTTTGTGAGCCATAGTGGGTCCTGTACACTGACTCCATAAATAATGGTGAGAGACTATCCACTGATATTTTATTTGCTTCTTGACTGATTTCAGGAGTACCCTTGTGAACATCCTACCATTATTTTGGACGGAGTATCTTGGAAAGATCTATTGAACATTCTTCAGTTTATGTATTGCGGTTTGGTGTTTGTGGATGAAAAATCTGCTTGTTCCCTTTTGAATGCAGCGTATACTTTGGATGTAGTTGGACTCAATTATGTTACTGAAGCATTGCTTGAAAACAAGGTAGGAGTAAAGGTTGTGCTGATTCCATATATATTATTAATTATTAATTAAAAAAATTATAAATGAAGTTTCTATTAAATCATTTACAATTAAACTCAAAAGAAAATCTATTTTATAACAATGTCCCTTATATTATTTATTATTATTATTATTATTATTATTATTATTATTGATTATATTATTATTATTATGTGAATTAATTATTGACTATTAGTGTGACGATAGTTGTAATATGATTCGTAATCTTAAATTACAATTATGATGTATTAATTAATCATCATCATATAATTAATTATTATATATTATTATTATTATTATTATTATTATTATTATTAGCCTTTCCATTTTTAAAACGATACTATATACATCAGTGAATTACTAAATACTGTCCCGGTCCATTTTTTAAAAAAGCGTTGCAGGACAAAATTACAAAACAATACGAGAGTAGAACCACAAAAATGGCGTTTTTAATGAGGCCTCTTTTATTTACTCACAAAAGTTATTGTTTGGGTGCATATCAAACTTATTCATAATTATTATATAATACTTTTTAATTATTTGTTTTTTATTATCATTTTATTCATATCTTGCTATTGTGATTATGGTTATTATTATTATTGATGAACATCATTTTTATATTTTTACAGCATAAATTCCCTAAAACTCTCATTCTTAATCTCGCGATTTCCTTCGAAGACAGAGCTTCCCCACTATTTTGTCCCAGTTGTAGTCCCCTCATTCATCCTCGCTTCGAACTGTTCATTTATACCTTTCTTTTTTTTCCTCCTACAATAGGATACACAATACTTTTAGTATCCTTTTTTTTTTTCCTCCTTAATATAAGTTCAAACTTTTCTTTTTTGAAACTCAACATTTCTTTAATTCCAAACAAAACGCTTTCTTTTTAATTTTAAAGACGCGCTTGCATCACCTCTTCCATTCCACGATTCATTGAGTTAAATTCTTATTTTCCTATTTAGCACATCCACATACTTACTTTTGCAACTACTAAACGCGCTCTCCATAGCTTGTACCTCATTGAATTCCTTCCACATTAAACCACAACTATATCATTTCACACCACATAAACCGCACTATTTGTCACCGATTTGCTTTCATCTTTGTTCAGTCACAGTGAGCAAATCAAAATTTGGCCTTTCTAAATACATCCATTCATCTATCATCTTTCTCCTCAACATTTATTCCTCTAAAATTCCATCCCAGACGGTTCATACATTTTCGCCGAAGAATATAAGAAAGATCGGGCTTAAGGCTACAGGCACACGACCTTCTTCCGAGTCATCGTTATTAGCATTCCTGGAAAAGATTGTGTAGTGGGCAGCCAACCAACTACCACCATACCTTTAGTCGCCTTCTACTACACCCAGAACATAACATACGCTGTGGGCATTCTTTCTCCCCACCACATGGGATATTCAGGACAGGGATGTCTATAAATAAGATGCTGTCTAGAAGAAGGGGTGTGGATATATGTGTGTATATGATATGTGATAAAAGGTGGTGTCTGTAAGATGTTGTCTGGAGGATGTTGTGTGGATATGAAGAAAAAAGAAAAGGCGAACTATTAAATAGATATATATAATATATATATATATATATATATATATACTATATTATATATATATTTATATATATATATATATATATATATATATATATTATATAGTATTAATACATATAATATATAATATATATATACGTCTATATATATATATATATATATATATAATATATATATATATAATAGTATAATATATATATATATATATATATAACTATATAATTATATATATATAGATTTATAAGTATATATAGCTAATATAGTATATATATATATATATACTATATATATATAATATATATATATATATATATATATATATATTATAATTAATATATATATATTATATATATATACATATATATATCATCGAGATAGCACAAAAAAAATCGACATGATTTTTTTTAATAAAAAAAATCATGATTTTTTTGATTTTTTGTTTTTTTATATTTATTTTATTTGTATTTTTTTTTTAAAAATTTCAATAGAAATAAAAAATTAAAAATAATAATAATATAGCAAGGATACACTGTTCCAAATTTCTAAAACTTAATAGTAGAGATATATAATAAACAGGTTTCTTTATTTCTGATGTAACATTTATCTATATTAGATGTTACTATTAAGTATTGATCGACCCTTTATTCACAGTTTTCTTTTCGAATTCTCAAATATTCGATAATTTTTTATTATATTAATAAAGTTTTTAAATATATTTTTTCAATTTTTCAACAAACTGATTGGCATGTACCAGCAGTTCGTACCCTTCTTTTATGTTTCTGTTTCCAACTTGGTGTCATAGACTATAGACTCTTTAATATGATTTTGATTTAATATACATTGCATAAAATCACGTCCACAAATTATATGAGAATGAACTAAAAAAAAAAAGTTTGTTTACAATTTAATTGCGTGACGTCACGAATCCAAAAAAAAATCAAATTGATTTTTTTCTTAAATAAAAAATATCGCCAACCAAAATAAATAAATTAGATTATTTGTAAAATTATTATATTTGAACACATCTTAATTTGATAATATAATATATAAATAAATGATATATAGTATATATATATAATATATAAGTATAGTATTATATATAATATAATTATATATATATAATTATATATATATTTATAGTTATATATTATTTATATATATATATATATATATATATATATTAAGATGAGATTGATTTCTAATTTTGAATTTTGTTTCTTTCCAGACAAATGCCAACACTGAAGAATGCAAAGGAAGACAAAAGTTATATAAATAAATAAAGATTTTAAATGTTTTTTGGCTAATTACAATTATTTTTTCCATTAATAATATAATAATATAATATAATATAATAATATAACATAAAGACGCACACGATTAGAGTAGTAATAGCAGTATTAGTAACATTTATAGTAATAATGATAACCGTGTCTTAACCACATATTCAAAAGGCAATTCAGCTGCTACAAACAATACCTAGTTACAAATTTTCATGTCGTAAATTCATTCTTATGAACTCGAAATATTGTTCTCTCTAGTTGTGAGCATTATCTTTCCGTGCGCGAAGATTAAAAACAGTCTCGCATCGATAAATATAGTAGTGATTAGTTAGTCATAATAGTAGCAGTAGTAATAGTAATAATTACAGATTAAAAAATGTGTTAATGATAATGGTAGTAGAGCAATATAATTATAAATGACAATTGGACATAACACGGTTAATTGTTTGCATGAAAATTAGTCCGGTTATTTAAATTGGTTAATGAGATATGATGAATGGTGACACTTGTGACTTTTAACTATCTGCAACCTCTGCATAAAAAGCAAAAACTAAGTGATCTTTATCATCAGTAATTTTTCAAGAACTTCATTAATTAGAGAAGCAAAGGCGTAAGTTATTCTTCTAATATTATATTTTTTAAATTGAAGGGACATTTAAAGCAAATGGTAACTGCTGAATGGTCAAAGACGCTTTGTGAACATGTATGAAAGATGTTTTGGCATACCTTATAATTCAAAGTTGCTCATTTTTTTATATTGGCTCATCTTAGAATAATAAATTTTCAGGTATGAAACATCAATTTTAATTGACTCAGTATTAAACATCAGTTTTATTAAACTACATTATAAAACAAATCATGTCAACTAAGCTGACGGTGGAAAACCAAGTCGGCAATACCTTAAAGGATTGTCAGTAATATACATTATAAAGGGCAAGTGATTCAAAATTAGCATAGCAAGCACTAGATCTGATAATAGTTAAGTCATCCAAATATGTTCTTTAAAAGCCGAGTCGATCTTACAATGATGTTAAATTTGCAGTACATTCAAAATGGGGAAATGTGTGTTTAAGAGGTGACACTTTTGTATGTCTAATGTTGAAGAATGTGATTCCAATTGTGGGAATAGAAATAAAAATTTCTAAACTGGCAATAATTTTTTTATTGTTGCACATTAAAATTTAATAATAGACCCTATTTTCAAGTGTAATCCCGTACGCGAAATTTTTATACTCATTCGATTATTTTCGTTTCTTTTGAGATATTTACCGGGGGCCTCGACCGCCCTCCTACCAAAGAAAGAAAAAAAAAAAAAAATTAGGTTGTTAGACGGAGAGTATTCACCCAAAATACCTCACCTGTTACCCCACTTATGACGACGTTATCAAGTCGTAGAGAAGAGGTTACGTAGAAATGACACATCAATAAGGGTGCTACACCTTCCCTTTATATTGTAATTTTCCTTACGCCCTTAGGGTATGTTAGAGATTAGGTAAAGGGCTGAAACTTGGTATACTTATAGATGATGACGTAACCTCGTTGGAGACGAGGTTACGCATGTATTGTAGCGTAGCGGTACAACTGGTTCGATATCTGAGTAGTTACTTCTTAGAGAGTAGGTAAAGAGTTGAAATTTGACATACTTATAGGTTATGACAACCTCGTCACAGACGAGGTTACATGTGGCTGCATCCATCCCGAAGGGTGATACAGCCCTCTTAAAGTTTTAGGATCGGCTTTTTATGGGTTAAATAGTAGGTAAATGGCTGAAACGTGGTATGCATATAGGTGATGACGTAACCTCGCCGCAGACGAGGTTACGGAAGCTTGCTGTAGCGGTAAGCTGGTCCGATATATGGGGAGCCTTATCCTAAGTGGTACAAACGTAAATAATGAAAGCTGTCACTTCTTCTCCTTTAACTCCATCGTAAATTCTCCATGTTCATGCAGGATGCGCTACCTCACGTTCAGTGCACTGGTCGTCGCAAATATGGCCCTATGCTACATTGTTACCCATGCACAACGTCAGGTGTCTCTCGTCGTTCTAACCACCAATTTTCTCATAAGAAAATCCGAGATCCTCCTCAAAAGAAGTAAAGGCTCTTCTATATATTCCGAACTCAAGCCTATTCTGGTATTTTATTATACGGATACTTTCTCTCTATATATGTCTGCTCGTGAATTTTGTTTCTGGACCTGTTTGCTGCGCGATGCTGTTTCTGTCCAATTTTTTGTGTTGTGTATTAACCAATATAGACTACATATAAACCCTAACTACTAATTCACATCCTCTGTCTTGTGTGAGTGGTGGGGCTGATTCTTGCCATCAAATAAATTCTCATACTCATTTGTTACTCTACCTACATGCTCTCTCTACGCGTATCCTTTGTTGAGCTTTGTCTTCTCTTAAACACTCATCTCTCCGTGTGCACTTCTTTCTCTTTCCACTTTGTCTGCGTGATGTGCGGCCGTTCATAAAGTGAATAGCGGTATAGCGTCAAGTTTCCACAATGTGATTTGGAACGTTGTATGCGAGTTTATGTGAACGTTTAATTTCATGGGTTTTGATATTATGTGTGTGTGTGGTGTGGGTGTAGTGGCATGTACAACTGGCTCTTAATCAAATTCGCAGGTATCTCATATAAGTACTTCTCAGCGAATCCAATTAATCATAGGTCACATGTAATAATGAATGTACGAGCTTACATGTCCGTATCTGAATAGCAATCTGATAAAGCGCTTCCATGTGGGCTCATGTTATATCTCCTTCAATGTGAATAGAGTGTGTTTCTCTAATGCTTTGCTTAATCATTCTCTGTGGAAAGATTGCTGAGATTTATCAAGTAAGTTGTCATTGATACTGTTGTGTGTGTATTATAATATTTATTGAGTGATGTATGTGTCGTAGTAGTAGTACATATATAGTGTGTGCGGAGTGTGTATGTATATATATATATTAAAGTATAATATATATATAATATTATTAATTATTATAATATTATATATTAATATATTATAAATATAATATTTAATTAATATATTATAATATGTATAAAAATTAATATATATATTTATATAAACCATGATATCTATTATATTATATAATAAATAATGATCCTAATAAATAAATTATATATATATCATAATAGTATATATATATATCATACTCATTACCATCTCCCAGATTATACAAGTACAATAAATATAAATTTATATTTTAATGATGTAAATAATAGCAAAATTATATGTTGTGAGTTATTATTGATGAGAGATTGGTACTGAGGTATATATTCATGAATGGTTGTAGGTGGAGTTATATTCCCAGAAATAAATTTAGAAATTATATATTGTAAATAATTTTCAGTTCCTGTACTTATATTAATAATTATAATTATATATATATATAAAATTATAATTATATTATATATATTATATTAATATTTAAATATATATTTAATATTATATAGGTTATATATATATAGTAGTGGTGGTAGTGTAGTTATATAGTGTAAGAGTAGTGTGTATTAGTATTATATATAGATATAATTAATATAGATATTATGATTATATTAATAACTATAATAATATATTAGGTAATTATAATTAGAATATATAATATAGGATATATATATTTATGAGTCAGCCTCTAGAAGAGCCACAACAATCCATATCTCTATAAAAAATAACTTTAACAAGGTGTTGGTAGACTTCCTACATAAAGAATTAGATATCCCCTAGGTAGCTTCCGTACTCAGACCACCTCCCCTCGGGATATGTGTGAAAAACGTCCCCCCCCATGTATATATATTAATGTTCTCCCGTCAGGCTCGATAGCCCCTACTTATTGCTCTTAT
Source organism: Trachelipus rathkii (assembly GCA_015478945.1). Lineage (NCBI taxonomy): Eukaryota > Metazoa > Arthropoda > Malacostraca > Isopoda > Trachelipodidae > Trachelipus > Trachelipus rathkii. The sequence goes on along the minus strand of JABUQX010097277.1, from coordinate 23,741 downwards.
ATAATGTAATATTTCATATTACCATGATAAGCTCAGTATGTAACGTTGAGAAAGGCAAGAAATGAATACCGTGAGAAGAGTTATATATAGTGAGAGAGGCCAAGGAATGAGATAGTATGGATGAAGTTAGCCCATAAGTGAGTTGATGGATTGATATTGAATAGAGAAACTACCCATAAGTGAAGAAAGTTATTACTAGAGAATGAAATGAACAGCTAAGGTTATAAGGAGGATAGATTAGAAGTTGTCAGATTAGCTCAAAGAACAACAATAAAGCAGACATAATAACGGTAATAAGTGAGTAATAGAAAAAAAACAAAATAAGGGTAGTAGAAGAGTAAACCTTTTGTGAATGAGAGTTTGTATGAAATGTGGAAAGTGATAAGTCGGAAAAGGAAGGGGTGAATGAAGTAGTAGTGAAGTAGATGGGAGTAGATTGAAAATCATGTAGTGGATAGTAAGAAATTTAAGGAGAGTTAGATTATATATATATATGGATTAATAAGTCTCATATCGTAAACTTGGTTTACAAATTTTGATATAACTTTCATAAATAGTCAGGAAAAAAATCCTACCTCCATTTGAGTTAGAGGAATGTAGGTATATTATATAATTAAATATTTGAAAGTATGCCCTTGTATTTATAGAGTAGTATAGCTCGAAGTGTCGCCCCGCCGTGCTCGACGCTCGCCTAAAAAAATAAAGCCCTTAATTTATTGTATTATTACGCGACTTTTGCGAACGTAACTATAATATTTTACTCAAAGGATTCCAAAAATGTCAAGGTTTCTGTTCCTCGTTATGCTATTGTAGTTTTTTTATAATATATAGTGATTATGTTTTTTACATATTGTCTCGACCCTAAAAGTTGTTGAGAAACCAGGATGTCTCCAACAGGAGTGTATATACCTTTATGCGCGCCTGTAGTCTAATTATAAATTAAGCGCTTTGAGATTTATTGAGTAATTTTAAGTGAGGCGTCTTATACATAGAGGCTTGGCGGCACCTAGCCCAGGTAATTAATATTAGTATTATAAAAAATAATATATAAATAAGAAGTGTAATATTTAGAATTTATTCAACGATTAAATTCGATTATGCTTTATTTGGTCGTATAAGTTATATATATAGAATAAGGATTATGTTAGTAATAAGGAAAAATAAGATATCCATAAATAAAATAAGTAATAATAGCCTATAATATTATATGTGATGATAGAAATGAATAAGTAGGTATTACCTCAAGAGGTAACGTTAGATAGTTAACCTACCTATAGTATATTGCAAAATAGTAGCGTTAGGCACCTAAATATTAGCAGAAATTAATTGGTATCTCAGTGAAAAGTCAAAGGAATTAATAAAGCGTAAGAAAGGAATTAAATCGAGTTACTACCCCACTGTCTTTTACCTAAACGTGATTAAAAACGAGTTAAGTGTGAAGAAATAAAGGCAACTTACATAATATTGCTGACTCTTCCTTTGTAGACTACTAATGTATAACAATTGTTACGCACGCCTTTTATGTACGTGAGGAAAAGTGAAAGACCTTCCTGGGAAAAGGGGAATTACTGATGTGTAAAAGAGGGTTACGTGTCCTCAAAGAAACTCTCTGCATGCAAGAAAGTAAACACTTCATAAGAGGCTGAGGGCTGCAGCTGCCCCCGTAAGAACCCCCTGCGCACCCCTCACCTGAACAGGGAACTTGCCTCTCGAAATTAAGCTAATAAAGTTTCCTCAAGAGTTGATCAACAGGAAAGGAGAAAATTAATTATAATAAAAAAAGAGGAGTATGGTTTTGTGAATGGTTATCCATAAAAATGGATATTAAAAATGGAGGCATATATAATATATATAGGTAGAGAATTGAATTTATTATAGTAAATGTCTTATAAAGTCCAATTTAATTGGTAGAATATACATCACCTACCAAGTACCATAAAGGGTATTGGAAAAGATAAATGTTATTAAAGATTAAATAGAAGGTGATAATATATTATAGTAGAAACATGTATGTATCCTAACATGGCAAATAGTGATATAAATGATCGATGTAAAATAGATTCAGGCTTAAGTAAGATGAGTGTGAGAGAGAGTATGATAGTAGAAAAGAAAAAAACCATTTTTGTGTTAATATAATACTAAACCAATAGGAATGATAAATAGTTGTTGAAATAGTATTAACGCAGTATGTCATAAATTTTTGTGATTGGGTGAAATCGTAAGATTTTAATGTTTGTAATATACATTGTAAGGATTACGAATGTTGAGAAAAAATACGAGATATACGGATTCGAAACTACCGGATTCTCTCGGAGGTTCGAGTTAAATTCGAGGAATTCAGAGCTGTTGTTTTAACTAGTGGGAAGTATGAGAATAGTGCGTAAGAGAAGTTCGGTTTAATTAACGAGAAATCATTGTCGGAAGAATTTTACATCAACTACGTGGAATTCGGAAATATATCCCTGAGGATTCGAAATCGCGAAAGGTGTTCTGGATTTGGATTCGGATTCGGGAGTATCAGAGACAGAAGTTTCCGACCAGCGGACACGGGGATGGTGCGGTTTGCGTGAGTTCGAGGGAAAAATTTATCGAATCTCATAATAGAGCAGAGTTGCGGGATGTCGCTCTCAGTGCACAGCGTGACTGTATAAGCAATAATGATATATCACTTTCATATCTTAGAATGAATTATTTATTATATAAATATTTAATGAAAAATCACAAAGAGTGTAATGAGTATAGAGCAATAATACGTGAAGGAGTATATGTATTTAGACACTCAAATACTGTGTTTATGTGAGGCGTAGAATATATATAGAGCTGTATATAGACAGAGATGAAGGAGAGTAGAATTCATGATAGCCGGAGTTAGATGTGATAGTGAAGTAGATCACAAGTAATTTGAAAGACGGGACAAAGAGACCCACAAAAATATGGAGTGGAATCGAGGAACAGAAGGGGAGGGGGAGCGGTGAGGTGAGAAACTCAATTGATGGAATATATATATTAGGTATAGGAACGCAGCACAGACTTAGTAAGTAATTGAAGTGGGTACAACCTATTGGGAGTAGAGAGATTGCAGGAGAGAAGTAATGCTCATAAGCATAGGGGTATTAGATAGTGATCGGAGACCGTTAGAAGGTGAGTGAGACTTGAAGGGGAAGACCGCGTGAAGTGAATAGGGTAGAGAGTGAACACAGTAAGGAGTATTCAATTGAAGGAAAGAAACACTACATAATATGCCTGCAATGGTAATGAGCTGGAATGGCCGGATTGGTATCGTAATTGAGGAGTTATAAGATATCACCTCCAAGATGGAAGCCCTAGTGTAATGATAGTTGGCCCTAACTTAGACCATAGGCCTCGTGAATAAGTACTACTGACAGGAAGAGAAATTGTAAGATTATTAATAAGATAATATATATATAAAGCAGATCCATAAATAATATATATATAATCTACAATAATGTATATGCAATATTCTTTAATTAAAATATATTAAATGTTGCCCCACATATTTATATGCTATAGAAAAAATATAATATAGTTATTTATTACTAATGCGGTATGATTGTAGTTTTGTGGGAAGCGAATCTGATAAGGATAGGAGTTTGATAAAGAGAATTTGTTAGAAGAGTAATTGCAGTGTGTGTGAAAGAGTGGGCTTGAATATTTAAACGTAGATTAAGTGAAAATATAGTAAGGTTTATGGTTTGTGGCAGTTCTAGGACTCAGTTCTCTCGGTTTGTATGAAGTATTGTGAGATGTGTGGAGCAAACTGGAACAAGGTGTATTGGAGTGTTTAATAATATTTAGGTGATATAGTGTTAGATAAGATAAAATAGGGAATGAAATACGGATGATGTACAGAGTAAATAATGTTAGCTAAGGTAAAAGTAAGTGTAATTGGCAGGGCTAGGTGGCTGGTTGCTCATAAATTAAATCTTGGGTAGATGGTTAAGGGATTTATAGTTCATTGATATGTCGCTCATAGGAGTTTAAACATAAGGGATATGTTGTCATACCTGTGTTAATGTATAGTAAGTCTGGACTATGGTTCTGCGAATATAAATACATCTACATAATATTACAAATGTGTATTCTAGTAAATTCCAATGGACCAATCTTCAGCGTGGCCACTGTGCTTAGTGTGTTTGTGAGAATGTATCACTTCTGATCTAGAATATGTGAGTGATAGTATGAATTATGTAGAGGAAGTATGTATTGTGGAAAGTCTTGAAATTAAAAGAAAATTATTGTTGAAATATAAGTTAGGTAATATGAAAGTACGTGGTATGTTAGTTTGGTCATGTTGAAAGAGGTGTATAAATAATACATTCTTAGATAATCGGTATTGGTTAAGCGGATGTATATGGTTGTGAGTGTACTTGGGAATTCAGGGTATACCGTGAGTCTAGTGAATAGAGACCGAGAAAAGTGAATTGAGTCAAGAAAGGAATGCCTGAGAGGAGAGAAAATTTGATGTATAAAGTTATGTCTCAAATTAAGTATAATACATAGGAAAATCTGCCATTATATAGATATAGTGTAAATTGTGCGTAGGTTTGTGTTATTGTAGTGGTTATGGATTGTTGAGGCCTACTTGCGGCCTATAAGGATAGAACTCACCTTACATTGACGATAAGATTGCAATTTGTGAGGGTCCGTGCTAACTGTCTCCGTGAAGGCTTTTAGTAGTATGAAGGATTTATTTCACTGATCTGCGACGATGATTATTTCTTCACGTAAAAAAGTATAAAGGTATTATGGACGTAGTAAGGTGCTAAGGTGCTTTCTCTTTTCGATACTTTGCGTCATATTCTTATCTATTAAACTTAACTTTTCTGTTTCCTAGGTATGCATTATTGATCAGCACTGCTGTGACCCCATAGGCTCATTATGCGGGGAAGGTGTAAAGGTTATAGGTTAGTAATAATTTCATTACTAAAGCTTATATACTTATCTCTCCCTGTCATGGCTTAACGTAAGGTACCTGTCATGGGGCTAAACCTCTCACGTACTTATTCCATATTCTCTATTATTCTTAATCCTATCTCACTGAATCTCAAATCACGCCAATCAAAGCTCATCCATTGAGTGACAGGTGACATATATTATAGTGGATTTGATATTCTCATGTGAATTCCTATATATCTATATAATTGATGTTATAAAGCACTTTATCTGCTCGTCAAATTATTGCTTCACTCTCTCTTTCTCACAATTGATCTCTCACACTCCTTCTCCTCTCGGTTCTCTGCAACTCTACTACTCATTTACCTGTACTATGCAATACTCTCTCATCCCTTGACTTATCCTCTACCATTGGCTGTCCCCACCCAATCAAGTTTGAGCTGCGTGATACCCTAACATTATTTAATTTACATGGGTATGTCAATACAAACCCAACGCTACCTACCCCTACCCTAAACTTGCTCTCATAGTTCTACAACATTTCACTTGGTGTGTTCAATCTTAGTCGGTCGCCATATTGTTTCTATAGATCGAAATGTCGTCAAATTACCACTATTCTGAGAAGTGTTATAACGATGCCCTTATAATCCTGGAAATTGTTATAATCGATTCTTCAATCACTGTTTTGCCCTATGTCATTGTCAGATTGTGTAGTGATTCCCATGCCGCTACACAAAAAAAACAATACAGGATATAGTCGTACAAAACCATTACCTCTCGAGTTCTCGTAATATGATTGATATTACTCACCCAATTCTTCCAACAAAAAACATTACAAATGGCCATGCCCTATTGTTTATAATAATTAAATAGAGTAGTTATTTTCTCAGTACAATCCAAGAATAGATTCTATGGAAGTGAAGTCAAGCTTCGCATTTACACTACTACACTCCTCCACGCTGTCCATTCTCTTATAAGTATCCATACCTCGCTTATACCGTTTGCACAGCGACTTAGCGAACTCCACATCGGTGGGTCTCGGCAAACCACAGCTCCGGTTCGTTTCGCCTCGGCCTGGGAGTATATTTTTTTAGGTATATTCCCAATTTTTAATTCTCCTCTACCTCCGCTCTGTAAACTATTGACATACTTTCTATTATCGAGTATCACCGTATTCTTTTCCCTTTTGTCCCTTTTATATTTAATTTGATGTTTTTTTCGTTTTCTCTCAGAGCTCTGCACTTCAGTGCGTGTTGATATAAGCCTTCGATGTATTTATTGTGATGTTCTCTGTTTTCTCTTCACACTACTTCGTTTTCATCTCATATCCTAATCCCATTTTGTTCCTCTCTCAACTTTTCTGGCTGAAACAAATCAACCTCTGTAGGGATTATCAAATGTAGCGTACTTCCCTAATCTCATCGCTGCAACACGCCAAATATAGATTCATATTCTCCTCCAAATTTCGGAAGTTTGTAATGATATAACCATGATTTAGTCACTTTCCGTCTATCCTCAATACTCTATTTCTTAAACATACCTTCTCATTCTATTATTTAACACCATCGCTTGTAACCTGGTTATTGTCCAGAGAAATCTCGCTATACAAACAGTATTCTCCGCGCTTGGACCAAGCAAATCTATATAACTCTCAGACAAATCACATGGTGTCCCTTTAAACCTCTGAGTCATTTAAACTGTGACTCAAAGACCCGAGTTATCCTCGTTTCGTGGTTATATAATCCAGTTTCTGTCCTGTACCCTTGTATTTGATAATTGCTATTGTAAAATGGATTGTTCAAAGCCATGTTCTTAGGCGTCTAAAACATGCTCATTAACTATACACGAGGTTACTAAGGACTCTCATGTAAACTGCTATATGTCGTCAATGGAAACAGCCTCCACTTTCCTCGAGAAGACAACCCATCTTCCGCCCGACATCAGCTCCCTTTAATACGTCTCTTCATTGTTTGGATGTAAACCTGTAGTAACTTGCTAAGCAATGTTCTTATCTTTTTCCCATGCTCAATAGAAAGGCTTTGAAATTTCAGTTCGCACTACATGTTACTTGAGGAATAATGTGTTTCCCCTATTATTCATCGGCGTAACTTATGGCATGACATTAAAAGCATGTAAGGTTACTTTCTACAAGATGCCTCCTTGTTTACCTCTCAAGCTGTTCGTGCCTACAACACCGCTTACTTAAAGCCTTCGCCTAATAATGTTCGTATATCTTCAAATGGTTTCTTCACTTTCGATTAGGTATTACCTCTCTCGAGAAAAGTTAATGTAGGGACCGCTTCGCTCATGTATGATAATCATTGATGAGATTCTCCTTCCTCGACTCGTGTTTAACGAATTTTATCCACTCTAGATTTCCCGCTTTACTAGTGCAAAATAAAGTTGGTCAAACTATAGTAATGTTAAGCACACTTACCACCCATACTTGCTTACTCCGGCGCAAACTACTTGAACTCCCCTAATTCGCACACCATTCATAATTGGCCTGAGCCTTTTAGGATCTCCCAGAATCAAGGCTTTCAAGCCCCCTTCTCTCCGGCTTGGAAACCATCAAAAGCATTCATATATTATATTTACCTTTAATAACCCTCATTCTTCTGGGCCCTATGACCTTTCTCTTTGAGAGACCGCCTATTTTTTTTGCACAACCCCGGATTTTTTGATGATACCCGTGTATTCCTTTATTATGCCGAGCATACCCTCGGATTATTTCGACCGTACACCGCGGTTAAATTTATACTCTATTTGACGTAACCCAGTTTTCCTACTCTCTCTTAGAAAGAGGATCCTCTCCTTCACCCTCCCATATTTCTTTTCTGCTAAACCTCCTCTCTCACGAACTGAAACAAATCATTTTCGTAGAAGAACTCCACATTCAAAAATTTTTGAGAACCCCGATAAACCTCTAATCCCCTAATCTTTTTGTTTTGTGAGCATTTACCCAGAAATCTTTTGAAGGGATATCCCACTTTTTTGTTTTTAATTTTTTTGAAGTAATCCCGTAATATTACCTCTATCTTGTTAACCGCTCCTCCAATCTTATACGTTGGCTAATGCCCAAATCCTAATAAAATATTTTCTTTTTGGTCTCTCCATATACACTCTTTCTTCTCAAGAAGAGTCGGTTGTCCTGGCGCAATCTAGCCTTTCTCTGCCGTAGCTTCTCATTATCTTCTGGGCTTTTTACACTATCTGTTGGTCTCCACCCCTAATTCTTTGTCGAAACCGGGCATAACCCTTTTTGTCTATTCCAGTGGAGCGCTAGTGGTCAAATATTTAGGCCCACCCTTAATTTTTTGGCCATCCCTTTAGGGGCTTATAGTCAACCTAATTGTTATTTTGAAATTTCGGTTAAGGTAACATTCATACACACTGTATGGCGCGTGTCGCCATTCTAAATCAAAACACTCCACACAACTAACACACCTTAGCTCATACACCTTTTAGCCTATCATATTAAGTCCATATCACCAAGACCTTCACACATTAAGCCTACTATCCAGTAATCACTTATCAACATTTTAGTCCTTACACCCAGCTCTACAACCTAGCTTTTCAAAACCTAGGCCTACTACCTAATTAAACATAATACCTAGCCTTCCACCCATCCATTTCAAACCTAGCCTACTACACTTTGACACCTAGATTCCACCCGAAGCCTGTATTCCTCATGAGTCAACCATTTACAACCTTAACACCTAAGGCTACGCACCTTACCTTCACCTAGTCACTTAACACCTGACATCTAAGCCTATCACCAAGCCTTTTTCACCTTAATTACACCGTATAACTATACCATTAACTCCACCCAACCTTCCACCTAGCGGTACACTATTTAACCTAGGCCTTACACTGAGCCTATCAACTTAACAATCTTATAGAGGGCTCAACTTTTTATAAAATACTATACTAAAGAGAACAATTGAATAGTTAACGAATGTATACATCTATTTTGTATGATGACATAAACTTACTAATTTGGATGAGAAACCAATTAATTATTCAACATTTTAATTTCCGTACCTGTACACTCTCTCCGATGAGTTTGTATCGAAATGGTGATACATAAACTAATATTTGTGAAATGTTGTTTCCTCATATCCAACCGGGGTGTAATGATATGGAGATAATCTATGTGAGTCATTATTTGATTTAAATACTATGTATTTCTTTAGTACTGCTCTGGGTTTTTGCCAACCCTGATTAAGTGTGAATGTGTCCATTAGCTAGTGAGTTGCCAAGTGTTTATAGTTGACCATAAAATGTGTAGTAGCCAATTAAGTATAAAGTGCCAATGTAAGTGCCTAAAGTGAGTACCAGCATTAGTGTCTAACAAGTGATATAGCTCACACATATATGGCAACTGAGTGCTCAACTTTTAATCAAAGCCTTTTCTAGCCTCCCTGAGCCGCCGAATAGCCCGTATAATATGGGGTATTCTACGCCCTTAGGTTATAATGTGTATGAGGAATCGAGTTGTGTATTTAATACTACAGTTTACTTAGGATACTTTACTCGTTTTAAACATGAGTTTAAGTCTTTTTTTCTTAATGAAAAATATTAAAATCTATATACTTAATATTAATATATATATTAATTATATATATATTATATATATATTATATATAATATATATAAGTTTATATATATGATATATTATTATATATATATATTTATTATAATATAGTATATATAATTATTTACATAATATTAATTATATATTATTTATATATATATATATATAATTATTAAGATTATATATTAGCGAGCCCTTAGTTAGTGGATAGCCAAGAAATATGTGAAGCGGAAGGATAATATGAAATGAGAGTAGAGTGACATAAGGAGAGTAGTGTAGCCTTTGCACAAAGCATATCGACCAAATAAGACATAATAATCGAATTACAACTATATGAAAGGATAAGTAAAGCAACTAGATAGATTTACATTTATCCAAGATGGTACAAACCTGATGATATTAAGCGTCTGGACACACTATGACAGATACTGTAGATATAAGCTAGTCTAATATTTCAATCATACCAATAAAACAAACTGGTAGTAACATATAAAATCTCGAGTGAGCTGAAGGTGAAAACAAAACATTGTGACATGATAACACTAGCACAGCCTTATCGCATAGAGCTACAGTATTGACATGTGGAAGGATTCCTGGAATAGAGGACAAAGGGAGACGTGTAGACGGAGCGAGGGGAGCAGACGACACAATCTCTGGAAGTATGTGTTGAGATACTCATCGTACAAGCTGTGTGATTGTTCTCAATACTTCTTGGAGGAATTGTGACAAGACGGCTTTAAGGAAAAATGCATAGTGGAATAAAATAAGTCACTGGTGCGGATGGATAAATATGGAGTGCTGTAGCAGGGAGGAGAGGGCTTGAAAGGCCTTGATGTTGAATTTCCTGAACAAGGTGTTGGGTAGAGAGTTTAGAGTCGAAGGTTGGGACTAGCGTATGACATAATTATAGGTTACACACATTTTTTATAACGGTACAATGGTCAGACGGCCTCAGGAAAATGGTAAACGAATTATAGGATGAAATCTATAAATGGATCACGCAATGGGAATGTCATTATCAATATAGGAAATGTGTTTAAGCTAATACTGTGTAAAGATTAAGATAAGACCCACTCAAAATAATCTATATTTTAAAGAGGTTAGCAGTTTGGTTGAGATAATGTATTGAGATGGGTATTAACCAACAGGATGGCGTTTATCCATGATGAGTCATCTTGAAAGATGTTAATAACAGTAATACTTCTCTAGCCTTTTCTACCTACACCATTTAAAGTGACTATTAGCTAAAATTTAATATAACTTCCGCATATAAGTGCATAGCTAACAACGAGATAATACGGAAGCGCAAGACCCATGCAGACGGCGTCTGCAACAATTAAGGACACTCTGGAGACCGCGGACCCGACACCACGCTAAAAGTCGTCCCGTGTCCATGGGCCGCCCTTTTCCCGTCGCCTCCGTTCTCCCGCGTTTCCCGCCGCCGCGTGCCGCCCGCCAGGCGCACCACGCTATGTTTGTCGACAGCGACATAAGCATCCGTCCTTCGCCGCGCGTGCGCCCTATCATGGTGACGCAGAAGTAATTATTCCGTGTGGAGAGTGTGAAAGGGATTATTAAGCAAGTCTTCTCTCGCGCGCAGGCCGAGACGCCTTGCGCACCTGCAAGGACGCGCCAGAGTTATGTATCCAGGTACGCCTATACCTGCACCGCGCTTGAGTAGACTGCCCGCAGAGTAAGTAGCGCTAAAATGAGTTACCCAAAGGATAAGGTCGAACGAAAAGAGAAATTGATTTTGGATGGTAAAACTTCGGAGTTAAAATTAATGTGTTGACCAAATTTATTTTTTATTAACAAAGCGAATTTCATTTCATAAAAACTTTTTTGTTTTTACGACGTGCATTCATTTAATTTTTTGACTATGTGTTCTAACTTTCATTTATGTTAGAGTCTAATAATATAGATTAAGTTATAGATAAAAACAATGATTTTGATGGCATGAAGCCAGAATCTATACCAACATGGTAACTATTTCATAGTCCATAAACTATGAGAAATTGGCCGTATTTATTTATACGAGTTATTGTACGTGTAAAATACTTGTTATGCTTATATAAGTGAAGAGCTTTTTGATAATGTAAATTTAAGTGTTAGATGTATTGTGTTTAAAGAACAGAATGTTGTGTAAATGATGAAGAAAGAAAAAAAGTCAACAGGAGTGTCTGTCTGTAAATTGAATCATATTGTGGTGATAATTTACTGACTTAATGTGATGAAAAACGAAATTTTACCTAAAGAAACATTAAACATAACAAAATTAAATTATATCTCTTAAGCCAGTAAATACAGTGAAATCGAAATGAGAAGAGTGGTGGTTAATACCTGACAACGCAAGTAGTTAGAGAGTGTATGAGAGTATGCTAAATATTTTAGTGATATACTCTGTTTTACTGCTTTAGATCTCTTGTGCTTTATAATTATATCTTTCTAGTGAAGCCAACCTAATCTTATGTGGATAATAGTTACGTAGACTGGTGTGAACTCGAGTGTGTAGGTAAATGTAATATCTGCTTTAGTGAATCATGACATATTTAGAGTGTCTCCGAGATTTTAACATTATGCTAGGAGCACATTACCGCTTATAAAAAAGCACGAGTGAAATCAGAATATAATCAATCCTGACTGGTGTTAACGCTGAAATCAAAAGAGTGAGTTGGATAGTGAACAAACGAGGGGAAGAGAGCAATATAGAGGGAATTTTAGTGTACCAAATCGTCATTGTGTGTTTATTGGTGTTCCGGAACCACTGCTATAGTCTAGCTAGCTTTAACGCTCATGAGTAGTGATTTGGACGTGCTCTATGTAATACTTCTCTGATTAGTTTCCCTGCTGATTGATAAATGGTGTCTAGTATGTCTTGAGCTTTGCTGATTTGAGGAACTCGAAGACCGAGAAGAGACCAGAGTGAGAAACCGAGACCAGTGAGGGAAGAGGGTGGGTGTTTGTATATTGATAAACCCCATTGTATGTGAATTTTCATAAGTTGTCCGAGTACTTAGTGTATTTTTTGAATTCCTGTAAGTTGGTTGTGTAGTACTTTCTGAGAACTCTTATGTATTTGGGGATGACAGGTTCGAGAGGAGTTTTGTCCTTCATGTCCATTAGTAGTTTTGGGTGAGATTGAGTTAACCTTGAATAAGGTTTAGTGTAGATCATGTTTGGAAAGATCACCGCCGGAATGTTATGGTAAGTAGGGTATCTACTCTAGCTTAGTGTTGAGGATTACATAGTGACGTGGTTGAAACCATCTCATATTATTCGATGTGTTCCTAGTCTCACTTATTGGTAGAAGCTTGAATGTCGGCATGAATTATTATCTTTTTATTACCTTTCTATTTTATGAAAATTACTTCATTCTTTTTTATTTCTTACCTCTACCTCTTCTTCTATGATTATACTTAGAAGTACTCGCTAATGAATTGTATAAAGCTGAGGTGTCTGACTTCAACTTGAACCCTAGAGTTTGGGTTAACTGAGGTGGTCATTTCATGGAAGAAACATGCTAGCGTCGATATACCACACAATACCACATAACACATCATAAAACTACCAACTTCCATACAGTATAATACATAGTAGACCAACACTTTACGACACACTCAACACACTTAAATACATTAATCACATTTATATCCCATAACTATGACCACTTTATGCACACATTTCACTTATGTACAACTTTTATACAGTAAACCCCTGGGCATCATGAACATCATCAACATTACTATAATAACACTACAAAACACACTAACTACAACATAACTCACTACAACACCTACATACACTAAGACATCATAAATTCACTATTAGACACTTAATACACACATTTACCTACACTATTAATGACATATTACATTACCATTACAGACTAACTGCTTAAACATTTACACTGTATCACACAGCACAAACATAACACAGAGATTTAACTTACTCAACGTTTCATCACAAGATTTTACTTAACCACTCACATCATAACAGATAATTTTACTTTAAATCACTTAACACCACAGATTATAATCTTTATACACTCACACACTAGATAATCTTACTTGACACATCAATAAGATTTTACTTATACTAACACACAGAGTTTACTTTATCAGTCACATCAGATATTTTAACTTACATATACATAATAATACACTTAGTCCCAAAACATCACTCTGCACTTAAAATATCAGACCAACACCACACAGCATAATTCTCAATCATATAATTAATTTTATCAAATTCAACTTATCATGACCTGTCTTATTCTTCTCCTACTACCACTGTATGGAAAGATGCATTGTTGATGAGTAATATATAGATTTAAAGTACACGATGTTCAGATGGACATTTTATCTCATTCAATATAATTATAAACTAAAATTAATTTCAATAAGTGAAGTGAAAGTTAAGCGTTGGTGATCTGAAAAACTGAGTTAGATGAAAAAGTTATAATGATAAACAAAGTAAATAATTTATTATTAATATTTGATTTATAAATACTTTCAATTTATTACTCTTAACTTCGTTAAAATATAAATCTAATTTTTAGTAAAATCATTTTAATTGATAATTTTATTATAAAAACATTTATAATAAATATTTAATTATACGTATATACCTTATTAAATATGACAAATAAATCAGTAAATGCAGTAAGGAGTCAGACTACCTAGACCCCTATTCATACAATCTCCAATAAGCTATTTATATTAATGTGACCTACTAAGTTTATGTTCTATTGATAAATAATACTTACTGCATTTAATATATTATATAAATATCATATATATTAAAAGATATATATAAGTTAATATAAAATAACAATCATATATAATAAATTTAGTGTGCGTTCTCAATTGTGTAGAACAATAGAACTAGAATAAATTAATGAATATGTTATTTTATTTATAATAATATCATAATATTTCTATGTTTTAATATATCTTCACTGAAAAGGCTTACAAGAAGTGCATTCACTCTAGCATTTGAGTGGTTTCATTTTTACTTAAAGCTTCTCCCTCACTCTGTTCTTAAATCCATCACGAAATCCAGTCTAGCCACACTTGAAACTAAATCTCCAATTCCAAAGAGAATTTTTGTAATATCATATCCTATGTGAAATTTCATTTTTCATTTCTATTAATCTGGCTACTCTCCCCCTTGTTATCTTCCGAGGTTCTTGCCACCCCTCAGTACAGTCTTCACTACCTATCCCCCGCGTCGAGACCAAACACTCCAACTTCACCTGCTGGCCCAAAACTCTACACACAACATCAACACATAGAATCAATCTACTACGTCTCACCAAGGTGATCCTACCGATTACTAGCTCATACGGTTATATACGTGCATCCTGTCTCTGGATTACAATGGGTTTGATAAAATATACTATCAACTTTCAGACTCCGCGTTAGAGAGGTTTTAGTGAAATCCCTTATTGCGTAATACCCCGGGGCGTATTAGCCTCCTCAAACTGTGCTCGTTATCATCACCACCTATGGTCAATGTATACCTTACTTCAGTTTCTCATAAAACTGCAACCTTCATATTTCGTTGCTCTAACAACAAATTGAGTAACACTGATTTTAAGTCTCATATAATACAATATCTGTTAGTGTCCTCACTCTCTACACCTTCTTAGATGCCCTAATACTTTGTAGTACTACACGGCGCTTCTCTCGCCAGTTATCACACACAGCTAAGGATATTGTAGATGCAACCCATCTCCCTCTGATAAATAACCAGGTCAAAGGTTTAATGCTTCCAGCTCTTTCAACACGTACATAGATATCTGTTCAATATGAAATCTCTAATCGTTTTACATAAATGATATTGATGAATAAATAACTTGATCATTTTTAAACTGAAGACTATGTGCCTGTAGTGGCACCTCTCGGCCTAAGACTATTCCCTCTCGAGTCAATTTTACACGTATTGCAACACACCGCTTCTCACCTCTTCTTGTCCTGACTTCTCTGTCCACGGAAGTGCCCTTTCCTATAGACTCTATAGAGTAATAACTATAAAAGTAAATTTTTGTACACTTATCCCTCTACCTCTAAATGACCTTCGTTATGTGAAACATTGGTTCAGATTCTTAAAATTTATCCGGCCTCGTAAATCTTTCTTTTCTCCTATCCCTCGAGTCCCAAACGTTTACGTTTATTTAAACCTCTTTTAACAGTACATGTAAACTATTTATATTTAAGAAATGTAAAAATAAGAGATAATATAAAATATCTTTACATATATAATTAGAAATTCTGATAACTCATAATACTCTCCACATGAAACGTATTAATATTTAGCTCTAATATTATTTTTTTACTCCACATATTATATAGCTAAATAAATATATATTCAATCCTTATGTTATTCTCTCTATAATAATTACTAAGCAGCAAACATTTCGTAGAATTATCATACCAATTATTGATTACAACCTCTTATACAATATCATTAACTCCTCAAACTAACTATATAGCTCCCAAATATTATAGCTAATATATATATATACTCCAGTATGTCTGTCCTCGTCAATCTCTTCTAAACTCTTTTTACACCTCTTATGCTGTTCCCAAATAACGCCTTAAACAGTAATCGTAGTGTAACAGAAATAGACTCAAACTATCAACCTGCTCATATAGTACGATCACAACATGTTATATATTAAACTATATACTAAGAAGATCCGATTTTATAACCTCACGTTATTTTTTATAATCCATGTTTATGGCTTTACTTACTATTATCTTTATTGTAACGTTAATGTGATCTTAACTGCGGGTTAACTATATCTAAGATCTTGCCTTCCAACTTTACAATAATACTTCTATCCACCTCCTATCACAGTAATATACGAGGTGGTATACTTAGAAAATCATGACGAAGAATCCGTCTGTATTTATATTGAAGTAAAGTTCATGACCAAAGCAAAACATAATATGCAAAATATATTTCAATAAAATCTCATTATTCGCTTATGTACCTAGAAGTAAGTGTCGTTTCTCAATATAGTGACGCTGTAACAGTTAACACATCAAACGTATAAAAAGTTTCGCCTTCCTAAATTCCGTCATTGTACCTTCATCATTGTTTTATACTTTTATCATTTCTGTCCGTCTAGCCTTGATCCCAAATTTACTTAATTACTTTTGCCTCAGCCAATTGTTATTCTAATCAGAATAATGAATTAATCTGTACGTACATATTCGAATCTGTGTGGAAAGCATCGATGATGCCACGTAGGATCATCTAGACTCAATTTTTTCCTATAAAGAGTGCCGCTTTCTAGGTATTCTTGGAACCCTACTTGCCTCTTCACCAAGTTAGCCTCTTAATTATTATCTTGGTAAATGTGCATTTATTATCTCTCGGGCCTTAAATCGTATATTTAAGATTATACGCTCACTATCGCTCTATCTTTCTTATCGGTGCTACTTAAAACAATTGTTGACAAATCTTATGTACCTTAGCATCCATTATAATTTCTCTCAGTTATGCGATAATTATTGCCTTGCCTATATGATTGCCCTAGTATATCCCACAATGATGTATAGTGATTCAAAATCAGGTTGTGTTGTCGAATATACTTTCATCTCGTCCAATCAAACAGCCCATCCTTCCAAGGTTGTAAGGGTGGTGAATTGCAAAAGGTTCTACCAAATTAACTCTACTCCACTCACGCAGTGAGTAAGTTCCAAACAATCCTAGTTTCGCCCTGGTTATCTTACTGCTAACGAGCCGCTAATAAAAGTTTGGCCTTTGCAGCGCCGCTCTCTCCAGCTCTTATGAGCTGAGCGTGGTAATATAAGCAAATCTTCTGTAAAGTGCCAATCTCTAATCCCCAATTCTTCCTGTCGTCGTAGAGTGGTTTATCATCCCGCTCTTATACCAATTCCAGCTTAAACCTTCATTTTGAATTCATGCCACCGAAAAGTCCTAGCGTTATTGGTAATATCCCGTCATATCACTACATGATGTCTCACTTACGGACTTTCATGACCTGAAATTGATATCTCACACAACTTCTCCACACACTCCTCCCATTGGGCCTTTCTTTTTATTATTCAAGAATGATAGACCCTACCCTTTCATCCGGGCCATCTCCGCGTATCTTCTGCCCAACTTGGATCAAACGTCCCAACCTAATTGTATTGAGGCAAAAATTATACCTGATTCAACGCGAGAGTTGACCAACATGATAAAGTTATACCACCTAATCCTATATGTTGATATAATTTTCTCCGGAGCTATAACACCTCTAATATTGTTCAATCCTCTAATTATTATCATTGTGAATAATACTGATGAATGCTCAAATCACTAACCTCTCTCACTCTAGCGCTAACACCTCTAACACGTTGTTGCCATCGAAATTTAACATATGTATTGTTTTGGGGCTCTTCTTTAAACAATCATTCCATTCCAAGTTCCAGTTCCTTTTTGGCTAAAGCTTCTCTCGAGCCTCCAAAACCCTTTATACACTTTTTCCTTATGTCTCCCATCCTCTCTCTAGCCGAACCGTATTAGCCTCTCCTCGAGCTTCATTTTCGTATATGACTGAAATTAACCAAAACGCAAAAACAAAACGCGAGTAAGCCCTTACCATAATTCGATTCTCAGGTATCACAATCATCAATTACGAGAGTCATATTTAGAAGATAAGGTAATTACTACGCGCGTATTACCACTCACTTAAAGGAAGCGTAACTTATTTTTATTAACTATCCTGTATTTTCAAAGGATCTATTATACCGAAATTCCTAAGCATTTTCCTAGTTTGAAATATATAATATTTAATATAAAATTAATTAAAACATTAAATTCTCACATTCTTGTCTATATACTTATACTGGAATATTACCTGATTTTGACCTGGTTATAGGTCTTTAAAATACCTCCTGTGTGATAATAAAAAATTTTATATATCCTTAATAATTTAAATCGAATGATTGTAGGCTTTAATTATAAGTCATATAGAGTTGGTTGATATTGCTCATCAATTTTAAATAAAAAAGGTCAGTATTTGATATTATTATGATTTGACCTTATGAGTATTGAGCCTTAATTCAGCCCGGTGGTACAAAAAAGGTAAATATTATCCTAAATTTAGGGCTAAAGTAGTTATTTCAATCACCTGATATTGTTACAGAGTATGAGATCAGTTTCTTAATCTTTGTAACGAGTAGCGGATGTCCTATGTGAATTATTCTGCTAGTATAGTTCAAAAATTTGTCAACCTCCTACATTAGTATAAATCAACTAAAACTCGCACCAATGTTCGCAAGATATGCTATATAATAAAATATAACTTTAGATATTATAATTTTCTTAGCTTCAATCCTATTCTGATCCTCCTCCTCCCGTGTCGGTGGATATTAATTGATAAAGAATGGTTTAAAGATTAGAATATAATATATTAGTTATATGTTTTTTAAATATTGAGAGAGATTCTAAATAAAAAAATTTGATATTTTAGAAATTTTTATTCACAGATGGTTCATTACATTATGACAGCACAAGAGAATTTTAATTTTGTAATATTTTTAATATTATTATTACCCATTCGAAATAAAATGAAATGAAATATATTAAAGTCTATAAGTAAGTCAATTACTGCAAGATTTACAGTGTAGTATAAGTTACTTTAGGTGTTGTTTAGTGAGTTAATTTTGATTACTTATCTGTACACCTTACTGATATTATTAGTAAATTTTATTGCTTTTTAATATTTAACTATAATAAAATATATGGTTTTTAATAATAAGTAATTTCATTAAATATATAATTTTTACTAAAAGTTATTATAAAACTTGATAGTTATAAACAAAATAAGTGATATTAACAGTTATATAAATAAGGTCGTGTGTCAGATATAGATAATGATTGATTATTAATTATATATATATATAGAAGTTATTAATTGCAACAATTGTAAAATAATTTTAGTTTATATTTGAAATGAGTAATATAATAATAAGATGTACGTGGTTAATTAAAACATAAAATGTTGATTATTTATATAAATTTATAACTAGTTAATATTAGTGTGATATATAGTTAGTGATAATCTATGATGCGTGGTTCGTGGAAGCCAGAAATGAAAGACGGAGGAGTGGAAGAGTGAGGGCAAAGGAGGAGTGGGCTGAGTAAGCTAGCAAAAGGAACTGATGGATGATAATAAGGAAGGCAAGAAGAAGATTTTAGATTGGCAAGAACGTATAGAAGAGCGAAAGAGTAGAGTATGTAATGATAGTAATATCCATAAAACCAAAATGGAGAAATATACGCATTGTGGTAAGGCGTGTCGTAGAGATAGGAAGATGATAACTAGAGCCTGAATGAGTGTGATTTAGTGTGATGTGTTACTTTATGATGGTGTGTTGGTTGTGTGTGTGTATGTAAGATATAAATAGTCTGGTGTATGAGATCTGTAAGTAAATCGTCGCATCGGAAGAGGGAAAGGGGAGAGAGAGGAGAGGAAAGTGGTGTGATAAAAGTCAACTGGATACTGTGTGTGTAGGTAATGTATGGAAATGATAAATGGCTATATATCAATGATGTAACGGTTGTTGAGGTGTGTCAAGTAAAGGATACTCTTTGAGTGAAGATGTACAGTAGTTAATATACGATAGGGTGATAGAAGTTGTAAGCGTAAGATACTGTAGTGAGTGTAAGTAAAAAAAAATTTTATATTTATAATATATTCTTTTTGTTGATGTTGTTTGATGTTGTTTGTATTAGAAAATGGTGTATTTGTTTGCTGTATGCAGGGAGGAGAGGGGCGGAAAGCCTTGATGCTGAGATTTTTGGAGATTTCTGAACTTAGTTTGTTTTGTTTTGTGGTTTTATAGAGGGAGTTTAGAATGGCTGGGCGTGTGGGTGTGTTAATATAGGTTAATAATGAATAAAGATCTCCAGTTTATATAAGATGGTAAGTGTCGCGTAAATCGGGTAAAAATGATATATAATGTCATAGTTTGAATGTATGTGTATAAGTGTACATAGTGAATGATAGTAGTTCTTAATGAGTGAAGTGTGTAGATCGTGTGCCGTGTGACTGTGTATAGTGGTTGTAAACGTGGTCAAAATGTAATATATGATAAGATATATATATAGGAAAGGAAAATTTAGAGATCAGTGATGATAATAGAGTAGTCGAGTATGTGAGATGAGTTGGTGTGGCTAAGAGCAGTGTAAGTGTGTGTGTGCGTAGTGGTACCATAGTGTGTTTGGTGTCTGCTTTAGTGGATGTAGATGTGTTACCTGACAGATTGTTAATTGTTTGCCATTAAGTGATACAGGGAAAGACCCATGGGATACAATAACAGAAGGCAATTAATATTCGCCTTCATAACTTGAGAAACAGCATTTGGTGTGTGTAGTTCGTGTGTGTGACCCCTATGTGTGATTGCGTAGAAATAGTTGAGAGTGAAACTAACCTGTGAGGCCAATGAAGTAAAGGAATAATTTACAAGTTGCTAAGGGTCAGTGAATATAGATTATAATACCAGACAATAATGATAAAAGTACGTATATCCAAATCAATAAGATAAGCAGACAAATAAATAAGATAAAAATAAAAAAGAATATATAATGGAATAAATGCCAAATGGGTAAATATAAATTATAAAAAAGTGAAATATTGAGAATATAGACAAAATAAAAATAATAATAAGAGAAGTAAAAAATAAATAAATGAGATAAAATTATCTACAAAGAATAGAAAAAGTAAATAGAAATTGCTATATATATATAAGAGTTGGATTTATAAATATTAGACTAGATAGAAAGAAATATGTAAAAAAAGAAGACTAGAGAGGTGTAAAAATGAGATGTTTATAATAGAAAGAGAAAATTGATACTGACGAAAGTTGACATAGCCAGTAATTAAGATCATAATATGAGTTACAAAAAGGACAGATTGAAATTATGCGATCGTAGTAGAAGGCTCAGTTAAACAGTGATAAGTTTAGATGAGACTTGAAGCGATAAAAATGGCAGGGTGTAAACACAGAAAAAAGCGTATTTACTAGAAGAATCACCTCGCCACCACTTGTTTGTAGTAAGTCAAAAACAGAGAAGATTAACAAAATCTCTTAATAATAGAGTTATGAGACGGTGGAGATTTAGCTGTTTAATTAAATGGAAAATATGTAGATGTTTAAGTAAATAGTGATGAGAATGTAAAGCGAGGTAAAGAACATGATGAAAGAAGTGTATATATGCATGACAAGATAAAGTGATGAATCTAATAAGACTAACTGTAAACAAAGTGTTTAAAAAGCCAGTGATAAAACTCCTAAGTGAAAACAAGAAAAGAGCATACTAATCCTCTGGCAAATATCGCTTGGAGTGTCGAGGGGGGTAACACCTCTAGTTGGATTTAGCTGATTCTTACTGCTTGTAATTGGCTAAAATAGGTAATGAGTTAATGTTTGATTTCCAGTAAAGTAGATGTAATTGCGAATGACAATAGGTAGTAAATATTAAGAAGTCGATATATATAGGCACGTGGATCACTTCTGGAAAGAGTGTGTTGTCTTCTTAGTGATTAACCTCATCTTTGGAAAGAAATTAAATAACAATAAATTTTTTGTAAAAATAAAATTCCCATAGAGGTGTAAAGATTTGAGAAAAGAGTAATTTAAGTTAAAATAAGCCCTTTAGGTTAAGAGGCTAAAACAAAATACATCTTTAAGGAGGTTAAGAATGTCCCATATATGATCTTACAGAATTTGTGGGCACTGTTCGCGAAAAACTAGTTTTTAATATTAAAAGAATGCTTTAAGTATGGAAATAACAAAGGATGAGAGATGGAGTTACTAAGGAATATTATATATGGGAGAAATGATAAAGCCGGAGTTCTTTGAATAGTTCTACATGTGTAAGATATTCGATATTTGTTTCAGTGTACTGCTGGAAGAGACGAGAAGAGCCCAGAGTGAGAAGAGATCATGGAGCGCACGTGCGGGCTGGCATGCTTGGCTGAAACCGCCGGGGATCGATAGAAGAAGTGTACGGCGGAAATACTGCGTGTGAACCGCGCGCCGGCAGGAGACTGCGCAAGGCATGCGGTCGGGCGGGTAAGCCCATACGCGGAGGGATGCACCTACTGCGCCTGCTGGGCGCCACGACGGGGAGAGAGCGTGTGCCAGGCAGGAGTGTACGGCGGTGAGATTTAATCGGCAGGCCTGCAGTGAGACGTCGAAGCGACCGGCAGGTGACCCGGCCGGAACGTCGACCAGGCAGTGAGAGCGGACTTGCGGAAATCTGAAAAAGCGCACCCGGAAAGCTGGAGCGCCGGCTAGCGAGACTGCTCATGCCAGCCTGATGGCCGGCGGTAAGTCTGGAATTCGTGGGTTTCAGGCGGCCATTAATTAGGGATGAACCGAGAGGACGCTATTGCTGCGGCAAGCCCGTGGATGGTTTGGAGGCTTCCCAATGACCTGGTAATCCATGTGTTAGAGAGACCATTAATACCTTAAGCTACATGGTACTTTGGTGTAGGTAGGAAAATGTAAAAATAGATGAGAGAGAAAATAGTTATAGAAAATGAATTCAATAGATTAATGTAACCTACAGACATTCCATTAAGTCTCCAATTACAGATAAGTATACATAAAAGATAACGGCATCAAAGAGAGTATCGCAAAGAAGACACCTTCAAAGATGAGGCATCCATAAGTTGAGCTAATTAATGTCAAGAGGCTATATCAATGCTGTGAAGGTCAATTCTATAGTTTTAAGGCAGTCAAAGTTGATAGGCATCTCTAAAATTATCGAGTGTTAAGATATAAACTATGTGCAGTGATAAGTGTAAGTGGATCTGGTGTTGGTAGGTTGATGAATGTTAATAGTGTTTATGAGGTAATTTAAGTGATATAGTGGTTATCTTTGAGAGAGTGTAAGTGCTAAATTATAAGTGTCATAGTTAGTGTGTGTGTAGTATCATAGTGAATGTGTATGTATAAGTGTTATTAAGTGTATGTATTGTATAGTTGATGTTTAGTTGACAATGAGTAATATATATATTAATATAGTTAATATTAATTAATAATATAATATTATATAAGTAATATATTATATATATAATATATATAATATATAATTATATTAAATTAATAATAATATAATATATATTAATAATATATATATATTATATATATTATTATATAATATATAAATTTTTAATTCCATCATTTTTAACCTGTAACCT
>JABUQX010097276.1:12500-15000 GCA_015478945.1 Trachelipus rathkii | reverse complement strand
ATATATATATATATATATATATTATAATTATTATATATATATATATATAATATATATATAATATATATATATAGTATATAATATAATATATATATTATTATATATATATATATATATATATATATATATATAATTTAGTATTTATATATATATATTATATATATATATATAATATTATATATATATATATATATATATTATATAATAATATATATATATATATATATATATATATATATATATATTATATATACTATATAATATATATATGTATATATATATATATATATATATATATATATATATATATATATATATATATATATATATATATATATAATTATAATATAATTATCACTCACTTCTATATATATATATATAATAGTATGTTAGTATTAATTATATATATATATATAGAGTATATTTATATATATATAATATATATATATATATATTATTATATATTTATTATATATTATTATATATATATAATATTTATATTATATATATTATAATATATATATATATGACTATTATATATAATATATCTATGTCCGACGACTATGTTGTTATATATCATTTAAATACTTAATATGTGAATGTAAACAGTTGTTTTTGATGTAATGATTAAATAATAATAATGTTAATGATAATTTTTAATATTGTGAATAGTGGTAAAATATATTAATATATAGTGAATATAAATAGCAAACATTTATATTTAGTAATAACAGTGATTGTGGTGATATGATAATAATAATCTGCAGTGTTAATTATTAGTTAATTGATAAATTTTTAATAAGTAAATTAGTGGTATTTAAATATTAATTAATTATATTGTGAAATATTGTGTAGCGTTACATAACAATAGTAATATTTAGAATACTAGTTAGTGTCTAGTGTATAGTTGATTTAGTAGTGATAATGATGTAATTATAGTGGATTAATGTTTAATTAATCAATAGTAGTGATATTTATATTTGTATAATATATGTATGTGTATGTGTAAATGTATTAGGTTATGTATAATGTATTTATAGTATGTATATATTTATATATTTAATATATATATATATATATATATATTTATATATTATATAAATATATATATAGTATATTTTTTATCCAATTATCTAATTACAATTTATATTTATTACATGTTTTATTTATATTTATTTTTAATTTATATAAAAAAACGGCCCTCGCGATGCTCAGTGTTTAAGAGCACTCGCCCAACATAGCGAGGGTCCACAGTTGTTCGCTCAACTGTTTTCGGGTGGTTTAGACATGTGAGCTATTCTCTCCCTTTGGGGCTTGTGGCTCGTCCGTTCGGGGACGTTAAATGAGGTTACACCTCCTCCTTGATAGGGCTCTGCCCGTGAGATGGGTGTTTATCTCTGTAAAAAAAAATATATAATATTATTATTTTATATATATTATATATTTATTATATTTATATTATTATATAATTATATATTATATATATTATATTATTAATATAGGTTTTATATTTTATATTTTATTTATTATTATATCAATTTATATTATATATATATAATTTATATAATAATATATTTTTTTTGTGTTTGTGTTTGTGTATGTGTGTGTGGTGTGGTGCGTTGTTGTGTGGTTGGTGTTGTGTGTTTAGTGTGTGGTGTTGTTTTGGTTTGTGTAGATGTCGTGTGTGGTGGTGTGTGGTCTCAGCTAATGTGCAACAACGGAATATTTCCGTAATGATTTTTAATTATTTTTATTTGTTTTTTATAAGTTGTAGAATATATTTCGGGACGGTTCTGTATGCGAAATTTGCTCATTAACCTTCGAATTTTCAATAAAATCGTGTGGTTCCGATAATTAAATTGCTATTTTTATGGCAATATTATTAGCATTTTTTGTTATAGAGACGTGGTCATCTCGGATTCAAATTGGTAGTTACCTCCCAATACACGCGGAAAAATACGTGCTGCCTGCCGTAATAGTTACCAAACAAATGTTAGTTGTAAGGTTTATATACATCGGTGAAGACGAAACCCCCATAACAGCGACGTATAATACTCATATAATAGTAGTTACGATGAACAGTTATGATTTATAACAGAAATGATTTGTGATAACTCGTAAACACATCCGTTTTATTTACAGTTCCTTACATAAGCTTCTATTTTGGTATAGTTGATGAATCCTTTCCTTGTAGTACTTCTTGATTTATGTAGTACATTCTTTCATCGTATATTGCATGTTGTACATATATACGCGGTGCGCGAAAATGTCGCTTCTTATTTCCATTACGCAAAGTTTCAGCCCGGTCTGATCTCACCCTGTATCATGTTGCCAATGTGTTTATTTTCGCCAGTCGATCTATTCGGACAAAGCGTTTGGGTGATTCGACTTAGAGGTAGATTAAACTGAGTGCTATCGGTGGTTTGTGTACCCGACCGGATAGGACACGATTACATTCATGTGCCCCACAGGTAATACTCCAGTTGAGGTAAAGTGCCCG